>JADDOH010007243.1:0-15005 GCA_016648135.1 Agrypnia vestita | reverse complement strand
AGCTCCTAGTCAAAAGAGGAGGAGTTTTGCCTTTCCAATATGCACTTGACTTTGTGAGATCAAGGAGGGATTGAGAAATAGCAAGAATAGGGTGGTTGGGGACCCTGAAACACTTTATAGTAAAATTGTCAGCTAAATATTGCCTTCTGATTGCGAGAGGGGGCTCCAATGTTTCCACCTGCAACGCATTAATCGGAGATGATCTCATGGCTCCAATAATCAACCTCAAGCATTTTGACTGAATTTTGTCTAGTTTTATTCCTAAATATTTCGGAAGAGGATCAAGCAAAAAACTAGCATAATCTATATGGTTCCGGATAAAGGCATTATACATGAGTTTCAGAGTTAAAGGATGATATCCCCACCATACACCTGATGTCGCACGGAGGAGGTTCAATTTCGTTTCGCACTTAGAGACCATGGAGTTTACTTGGGAGGCCCAATTTAATTTTCTATTGAAGATAATGCCTAAAAATTTTATTTCATTGGCGAGTGGGATACTGAAGCCATCAAATGTGACACACGTCTGGGAAATACGATGTTTTCTTGAGAAAACTATGGCCTGACTTTTTGAGGGGGCCATTTCGAGTCCATTGGAGATAAGCCAGGAGTTGAGCCCCGAGAGAGTTCTAGCAAGCTTCTTTAAAGCAACATGTATATCCTTATCAGAGCAGTAAATTGCTATGTCATCCGCGTATTGGAGTATGGAGCATATCTCTCGAATGGACTCTTCAAGGTCAGCAGTAAATAAACTATACAGAAGGGGGCTGAGGACCGAACCTTGCGGGAGTCCCTTCCAAAGATTTCTGATTAATTTATGAGACGGACCATCTATTATGATCGTCCTTTCACATAAAATATTAAAGACTAGTTGTACTAATTTTAATGGAAGACCCAGTTTTATAAGCTTATATTTTAATAAGATAGGGCTCACATTGTCATACGCACCACGAATGTCAATAAAGGCTGCTGCAGTACACTTACCGAGAGAAAGATATATTCTAATATCTGAGGTAAGAATACTCAGGTTGTCAAAAACAGATTTCTTTTTGCGAAAACCAAATTGAGAGGACGAAAGGAGTTCATTATGTTCTGCATACCAATCAATACGATTTTTAATCATATGTTCAACCACCTTCAGCATGCAAGAAGATAGGGCTATTGGGCGGTAAGAGCATCCAAAATCTGGGTCTTTATTTGGTTTTAGGATTGGGAGAACCAATTGGGCTTTCCATTCCTCAGGAATTTGTCCAGTTTCAAATATTTTATTAATGACAAATAAGTAATAATCTAAAGTGGAGGTGGGAAAATGTTGAATCATGATATAGGATATTTTATCCAGCCCGGGCGAGGAATTTTTAAGGTTTTGAAGAGGATAGGTTAATTCTTGAATAGCAAAAGGAGCATCCAACCAAGACGTGGGACTTGAAAAATGAGTTAAAGATGGAGATTCACTGATATGAGGCACATGTGGAGGTGCCAGATTGTCAGCAAACACTCCTAGCCATAGATTGTTGGAAGACCGTTTAACGTAAGGAATAAAAGATGAGCGATACTTACGGATCATTGTCCATACAGTAGAAATAGGAGTAGTGGGGGATATAGAAGTACAAAACTGTTGCCAACCCTTTCTTTTTTCTTCCTTAAAAATTTTTTGGTTTGAGCCTGGGTTTTTTTGACAACTAAGTAATTAGCCATACTCATATCTTTTTTGTAGGTAGACATAGCAGTTTTACGCCTTCTTACGGCCTGGGTACATTCTTCGTCCCACCAGGGGGGAGAGGCGGGGAATTTTGGGTTAGGGTTTGATTTTGGGATGCTTTTGTCTGCTGCATGTTGGATAATTGAAATTAATTGAGAAAATGTTGATTGAATTTCCTCAGAGGTAATATGCAAAGGGAGGGGAGCGGTAGAGGATTCAAGGAGTTCGCGGAAGTGGTTCCAATTTGCTTTTTTAAAATTAAATTTAGGAACTCTTTTTACAGGAGATTTGGGTGATTTTGAGACAAATGAGAGGATTATAGGGAAATGGTCACTAGAGTGTGGATCTCCTAGTATTGACCAACTGGTTGACGCTGCTAAGGAATTGGAACAGATAGACAGATCCACCGCACTGGCTTGTTGAGACGGGGGACTGAACCTAGTGGGAGAGCCATCATTGAGGATAATTAGGTTATTATCGTCAATGAATGAAATACTATTAGTTCCAGATCGATCACAAAACGCACTGCCCCATGACTGAGAGTGATCATTGAGATCTCCAAGAATAAAAAAAGAAGAAGGAAGAAGAGAGATAACTGAGTTCCAAGCATCAATGTCGAATGTGCCATTGGGGGGGCAGTATACTGAAACATATCCCACATCATTGACTTTAGCACCTACTATTTGGAATGAGGGAAAGGACGGAAGAGGGATTTGAGAAAAGGAAAAGGAATTTTTTATAAGTAGGGCTACTCCGCCCTTGCCGTCTGGACGGTCATCCCTGAGACAGGAGAATCCTGGGATCTTAAACAGATAGTTCTGCTTAAACCAGGTCTCTGATATTGCTGCTATATCTATATTGTAAGTTTTTAGTAGAGAAACTATTTCATGTTTATTACAAACAGCACTACGGCTGTTCCACTGAAGGATTTGAACATCGGAGGCCATTATGAAGGGAGTTAAGAGATGAAATTATAGAAGCAGCGTTGGACGGTAAAGAATTGCTATTAGAAATTAAATTAATGAGTATCATAAGTAAAGTCTGAATAAAAGAAGAATTTTCATCGCTAATGGCATTTGATAGGGGAGTAGATGGTGGAAGAGTAGGAGTTTTTGTTGGTTGGCTAATATTAGAAGTAATGACATTGGATGGGTTAGAACTATAAGAGAACAGTTGATCATTATGTCCTTGTCTGTCATATCCCGGAGAGCTAGGAACTTTTGATTTAGGATTATGGTATACGGTTTTACGGAAAGAGGTAGCAGGAAGATTAGGTGTAAAGAGGCAACTCTGGGGAGTTTGAGTAACGGGAGGTTGAGATGAGACATTGGCAAATGATTTTTTGGAAATCGAGAAAATTTTGGATGCTTGAAAATATGATGCATTGTTGGCGGCCATATATTGTTTTATGTTTTTTTGTCTGGTTAATTCTGGACATGAAAAACTAGTCGCCGTATGATTACCTGAACAGTTCACGCAGGTGGGGACATCGGGAGGATTTGGGCATTGATTGGTAAGATGATTTTCACCGCACTTGAAGCATCGAGGAGAGGATCTACATGTCACCTTAGAGTGTCCATAGCGGAGACAATTATAACACTGAATGGTTGGGAAAGTGTACAGTTCTACCGGCAGAGAATTGTACAAGAGATATACGTGAGAAGGAAGGGTTTGGCCTTCAAAAGTGAGGACCACTGTTTGTGATGGTTTCCATGTGACAGTACCAGAGGAAGTATCTTTATAGTTTAGGCGTCTAGCCTTTACAACTTTACCAATATTTTGTGAAGTAGAGATATACGAAATTATTTCTTCCTCTGAAAGATCAACGGATATGCCACGTACGAGACCCAGGCGGGTAACATTAAAGGATGGAACGTAAGCTTTGAATTTATTATTTTGTGAGTTGCTAAAACTTGATACAAAATTGTTTGCCAAAGCTCCTGATTCAAATTCAACAGAGATTTTATATCTACCTTCTGCCTTAATACCATCTGGGCGAATGCCTTTTGTTTTTTGTTGCAAAATATGTTTACCAAAATCGATTGGGTGGATTGTACCTCGTTCTGTTCTCTGAACATAGACCAGAAAAGGGGATACTGCTGAATTAGAGTACAACAGTTGAGGATGAGGAAGAGGACCCTGAGGAGCAGAAGAAGGCTCTAAAGCTGGGATTATTGAAGGCGTAGGGGAGATAGGAGGAGACGCAACGATGGTAGAGGGCTTAGGTCTTATTTTTGAAGATCTTTTTTCAATTTTCCTTTTTTTAAAAGCTGAAAAAGAGGAATCTTCTGAGGAATCCGAGTCCTCCAAAGGAAAACGCGAAATTCCTCTTATGGTAGATGGTGAAGGATGAGGATCAGGGGGATCCGGAGGATCCGGAGGTCTTAAGTCCTCCATTAAGGATGTAGAAACGGAAATTCGTTAATATGCTACAATACAACAAAATATAAACTAAATACAAAGGGAAAAAAAGGTTATAAATATCTGTTTTATCCAAAATAAGTAATTATCCAAGAGAGCAAGCACAAACACAACTGTCACTTTGCAAACTTGCAACAATACTCCCTATTTATGTGTTAAAAGAGTGTTTTTTTACACATAAATAGAATCCGAATTAGATATTATCATAGTTTAAAAATAAGTAATTATTGAAGTCTGTATATTGAGAAATCAGAAACTGCAACTTCTTAGTGATTATTGTTGATTTTTATATGAATATATAAACCATCACAAAAAGTGTCTAAAAATAGCAATTTTGTCCGAGATTGCGCGGCAGACAGCGCACATTCCGTGTTACGTATGCGCGGCATATGACCGGTTAAACATATAAATCGTGGACAAGTATTGTGGACCTGGTATTATTGATTTGAGTTTTAATTGCCTACGTTGGTATGCAAAATATTTCACCTCCTGCATACGCATAATTACATAATGATAAATATTAGATACTGCATAAATGTAATGCTTGTGATGATGATTTACATGCAACCAGGAGGACTGGAGCTTCTGGAACTATTTCCGGTTTCCCGATACACAGGTGCATTGCCTCACCATACCCTTCTCTTAGGAGACTGTCACAGCAATATTTCACTCCATACTACAGCAGTTTTAGTTCAATTAGTAGCCAATCGAGTGAATTTAATTGTAATTGTTGTTACAGAAACAAAAGTGACTTTAGGTTCATACCAAAAAGAATGAGCGACTCGCATTTAAATTATAATGATAATCATTTCTTACATCATCCCAAACCATGTTCATCTATATGTTATATAAATTACATGTGATGTTTTAATTTAATATTAAATAAAAAGTTTAAAAAGTACTTTGTACAATTTATTAAATTATCTTTGTTTAAAAAATCCATGTATATACGTATACCCCTATCATTGTAAAAAAATCTTCCGCATATTCACTCCTTTGTTTAGAAAATTGAGTTTAGTATAGATTAGTTAGTATAGACGTAGTCTGCACAGCTTTCTGGTACAAAAAATTGTATTATGGCAATAATTAGTGCGTAATTGCTTTTTCCACTCTCTCTTTTAAATAGAATTGATTACTAGATTGAATAGTAAATTAAAACATCAGAGCATTATAAAGAAGAAATCTACCCAAATTTTTTATAAATGAGCTTTATTTATATGAGTATTAGAGCTGTTGAGCATTTTCTTAAGTTAAATACACAATAGTCTATTTAAAGGACTCATTTAGTGTCCCTGTGGTTCCCTTTTAAGAGTGGCTAGTGTTTGACCCTGCTCTTTGTCCTGTACAGCTCGAGCCAGGAGTCTCTTGGCTTGATGGGCTCCCCGGGTATGGGAATGGGGTCAGCGCAAGCAGCAGCCGCCGCCCATCACCACAAAAAGAGAGGCATTAAAAGCTCTCTCGGTAGATTCTTCAGCAAGAAGGAGAAGGTATCTTTGACCAAATTTATTCATATTTTTTCTATTATATTGTTTTCATTTGGTGCTTAAAATCATTGATCTCATGTTTTTAAATATTTTTTATAAGTATATCTGAATATCTGGGTTTTCCAATTGGGTATTGTACATCCTGCCCAGTAATACGGGACAGTGATACATGTTTTACAGTAAATCAACATTTATTTTAAAATACAGGATGTCTTATAGCTACATAGTAGGAAAAACTTTAGGGGAGTCTTTTTCATTCAATTTTGAATAAAATATGTTCTTTTCAAATTTATTGTTTCAGTAGTAAGTTTATAGAACTCCATAATCACACATATGGAAATAAAAACACTTGTTCTACATTTTTAATTTTCTGCGACGCGTTTCGCCTTTTGAGGGTATTATCAATTTAAATATTTTACATTCAACGACTTGTATTTATATGAAAAGTATTGAAAAGTGATGCTACATAATTTTAAGAATTAATGAAGGATTTTGTATTTCTGGAAATATAAAAAATTACTGGACTATCACTACAGTAAATTATAGGGAATATTAAAAATTCATCCACATTTGTACAAGTAACATATTTTCTGTTCAAAATTGAATGAAGAAGGTACCCCAGAAGTTTTCTAATAGCTACGAGACATTGTGTATATTTATGGTTTCATTTATTTTGTACAATATCAAAACATTCAACAAACATAATTAAATCACATAAATTTATTTATCCAGACCAAGATAGTTTTTATATAATAATTTATTATCCAGGCGAAAGGTGTTAAAGATTCTTTGGGCGGCGAACTGGGTTCAGTGTCAACGATGAGCGGCCTCTCCCAGTTGGGAGGGTATGGTCTCGCCGATGACGAATTGCAAGGGCCACCGACAACACTGTCGAGGCAAACCAATGCACAACCGAAACCAGCAGATTATAGCAGCAGACAGAAGAAGGGGTAAGTGACTTGAACACGGATACTTTTAGATAAAATCTTTTAGAAAATACACCAACATTCATTTACTGTTTGGTATTACTATAAACAATTTTAAAAGTTTTCCTGGTATCAAAGAAAGAATTCTTACAAAATTTTTAATAAAAAAAAGCTCGCATCTGTCAGCATGACATTTAAATTTGTAAATTAGTTGAAGGTAATATGCATGGTTCAATAATTTAAACATAAAAATTGATATGAATAAAAATTTCTATGCAATCTCAAGACTCAATTCGGTTTTTTAATTGAACTCCAAAAAAATATGTACCTACTCTATAAACTATAAAGAAAACTGTTTTGGAAATGTTATTTATTAACCTTTTTATCTATACAATTATTTTATATTAAAAAAATCTATGTGCGTTACACCTAAGGTGCGTTTCTTTGCGACGTGGTCTGTCTAGAAAATAAATATTTAGTATTGTTAATATTTAAAGCATTAACTTATCAATGTATGTTATGCTTGCCGTGGTTAGTTAACAGCACATTACGCAACTGACTTTCAAAGTCATTAAGCAATTGACTTTAAATATTTAATATTACGTATTAATATTTAAAGCCTTAACTTATCAGTGTATGTCATGTTTGCCGTGGTTAATTGACACAATTGATGTACCGTGGGTCATTATGCAACTTATGATTTTCGAGGTGGATGGACGCTTTAATTTTTATTGAGACCTAGAACTAGTGTGAAAAGTTATAAAACATTTACTCTATCAAGTTATGACATAACAATCTCCAATGATGAATTTGATTGTAAATTTTGTTTCAGTCGGGAACGTGACTACCGTCACGAGCTGCTGGGTGAGGCGATGAAGGCCGGCACTCCCTTCGCTTTATGGAACGGGCCCACTATCGTAGCCTGGCTGGAGCTCTGGGTGGGCATGCCTGCTTGGTATGTAGCCGCCTGCCGAGCTAATGTCAAATCAGGAGCCATCATGAGTGCACTCAGTGACCAGGAAATTCAGAGGGAGATTGGTAATGTCCTATTCTTTAAGTTTATGATTCCAGATATATTAATTAAATTGTATTAAATGTAATGTATGAATATAACATATCAAATCTATCTGGTAGTATCAACTTGGTTTATAGTAATCTTTCATTTGAACTATTGATTATTGCATTTCAACCAATCACACAACCCGTATTCCTAAAAATCTATGGTTTTTATGAAACATTGCTATAATTCAAGATGATACAACTGGCCCTAAGTTAAATAGTTTCAATCTTTCTTTTTTTAAAATAACAATTATTTTATTTAGTTTCTGGACCAAATCACAAACTTGAGTCTAATTTGATACTCTGACTTTTAAAAATGACATCCATTGCAGTATTGCCCAATTTATAAAACATATTACCCAATCGCGCGTTTGATTTTTTTTTTCTTTTTTGTCGTGGTTTTTTACCATAATGTTTTCATTTTGGCAATTGCAATACAAAAATAAAAAAATGGTGGAAATATTTAATTTTACTGAGTATAAATGAAAACAAATAATGCGCTATAAATATTGGGCGGATAGGCCAAGAAAGGGGTACCTGTATTGTATAAAATTGGAAAATGTTTGATATTACCTTTTCTAAAATAATTTATAAACCATTAGATAATCATTGGTTCTCTCAAATTTAGACATAAAGTTTATCCATTTTTCTCTCTAACCATCAAACTAATATTGAATCATGTGTGTGTTAGGTATCAGCAATCCACTGCATCGGCTGAAGTTGCGCCTTGCTATCCAGGAGATGGTTTCCCTCACCTCTCCCTCAGCACCTCCCACAGCGCGCACAACCCTGGCCTTCGGGGACATGAATCATGAGTGGGTCGGTAACACCTGGCTGCGCTCATTAGGTACGTGAACTATTTATATTAAAGAATCTTCAATCAATCTTCTGGAACATTTTACCAGAATTTTCATGAAATAGTTGACATTGGTGTATAAGTTTTATTAATAAAACATATCTATTGCTAATATTGGTTGTTTGGAGAACATTAATAACCTCGCAGGACTGCATTTCTGCCTTGATTATGAGTCGAAAATGTTCAAGCGACCACGACCTAATATCAATAGTTATGGAAATATGTGACATCAAAGTTTAATTTTTTTTCAATAGTTTTGACTTATTTTTTGGAAAATGTTGGAATATCATTACAGTAACTTGAATCGAATATGAAAAATTCATTCCCTTTAATACAAGTCAAATAAAATAATAAAAACATTGCAATTGGAATTTCTGTAGAGTTTTTATCATTTTATTTAACTTCTATAGAAACAAATGTATTTTTCGTAATCAATATAAGATACTGTTCATATATATATAGTTCAACGTTTTGTAGAAAAAAAAGTCAGAAATATCGAAAAAAAATGCAAATTTTGATATTGCATAACTCCTTAATTATTGATATTAGGTCATGGTTGCTTAAACATTTTCATCATATAAGACTAGTGATGAGCAAAGTACGGCCCGCGGGCCAGCTCCTCCGGCCCACAAAAGTATTTAATCCGGCCCGCCAACTTTCGAAATTATAAGTATACCTATTATATACTATTAATTTCGAAGGATCTTCGGCGTCAAAATATAATTATCGCAGGCTATTATAGCCAGCTGTATAAAGTAAATTATTTGAATTTGAAAAAAAAGCCATTTCTAGACTAGCCATGTAGTTGATATGTTGCGTTGCGATGCGGGTCCCAAGCAAGTTGAATTTTGTTGAGCGGGGGCGTAAAGAGCGGAGCGCGGCGAGGAGAGGGCGCGGGTGAACTTCGTTCAATCACAGGACAAAAACGACATGAGTCAGTCGTCACGTTGACAGTCGTCTGCTCTGTCGTTTCTATGCCGAAGCAACTGTCACCGATCGAGCCCAATGTGTTGTACAGTTTATTGATCACGCCCAGCGATGTTTGGGTTGTCGTATGTCTGCGAACAGACTTTTTCGACCATGAAATTGCGGAAAAACTCAGCCAGAAATCGATTAACTGATGAGCATCTTTTCTCGCTGCTAAAGGTTACTTCGTCGCAGCTTAAACCTGCATTTGAAGACATTATGGCCAATCAAAAACAATTTCATATGTCTCACACCCCTACCGTAGCAGGGCCTTTGAATAAAAGTGAAATAATTGTAATCTGTAACTTATATTAGCGTTTGTGTGTAAAGTTTTATAATTAAAATATAGATTTTAAAACAAAATCCATTTTGGCTATACTCCTGGCCCTCCTCTGAAATTTCTTAAAACTTTCTGGCCCTCCATGAAGAAAGCTTGCCCACCACTGTATTAGACCATGGCTGCTTGAACATTTTCGACTCATAATCAAGGCAGGAATATAGTCCTGCGGGGTTAGTACTGTTTTCCAAATAACCCTGTAAAGCTTACAATAAGAAATAAATAATGTTGTTTTCTAGGTATGCCCCAGTACCGAACTACCTTTATGGAATGTTTAGTGGATGCTCGAATGTTAGACCATCTCACGAAGAGAGATTTAAGAACACAACTCAAAATGGTTGATAGTTTTCATAGGTAAGTTAACATTGAATTAATGTTTTTACATTTATATGAATATCAAAATTATCATTATTGTTTCTCAATTTTTTTTTCTTTCTTTAAAAATAAATGGAGATGCAAACACAGAATAAGTGTCACATCAATATTCTTACTATTTTCAAACTAAGTTAAATGTTGTGCTACGAAAGTAGGACTAACTTGCTGGTTTTCTGAAATGGGGCTCAAACCTCCAACCTTATCTCAGGATAAAACACTAGGCAAGAGTCTTAACCACTAGACCGACAAGCTACTCTTTTTTTAATTTGGTAATTGTAAGCTTTTGATCATACTACTAATTAAGTATAATAATTATGTATGTAATAAATAATTTGATATATGTACGTAACTAATTAGTGATTATTTTATTTTAGAACGAGTCTACAGTTTGGTATATCGTGTCTAAAGAGATTAAACTATTCCCGCTCAACATTAGAAGAGAGGCGGAGAGCTAGTGAAAACATTGTACAGGATGTCATGGTTTGGACAAATGAACGACTCATTAGATGGATAGCTCAGATTGGACTCAAAGTGAGTCAAGTCTTGCATTTATTTTTATGGAATGGTTTTATGTTATTTGTGGATGTAAAGGAAACAAAATATGTACTTGAGAGAAAACTGTTTTAAAATTAATGTTTTTTTTCCAGGAATATTCTAATAATCTTCTGGAGTCCGGAGTTCATGGGGCGTTGATAGCACTGGATGATGGATTCGATGTAAACAGCATGGCTCTTGCTTTACAAATCCCTACACAGAACACACAGGTACTTTCCATGTCTTCCCCACACCACACTCCACAAAATAGCAGTATATTGTCATCAAATTATAATATACTTAGGCAATGCATATGGAATACTCAAATTGAAAATTGAATTATTCTATCCTTGATTTTATATATTTTTTTAATTGAATTGGCTATTTCTATAATTTTTTTATAATTGGGCATGAATAAATCAAATTGTAGTATTGTGCTCAAAAGCGTTCTAATGATGCTTGTTGAACAATCAGGGGACCTATCATTGATAGGAAAGGTGATTTTGATGAACAGCTAGATGGGTGAAGACATTTCCAAATTATCCAGTGACAAAAATTTTAATGCGATTTATAAGAAAAGCAATGTTTGCAGTCTTACGAACAAAATGTGATTTAATATTGGCTCGTATAGATACGACGTCCGACACGATCCGGATTTGTTCGGAAATTTTTGCGATTTACGACGGATATTGAAAATTTTGTTAATTTGACACATGACCACAAATGTTTGTGGGACCAAAGTGATTCAACTATGTGACCATCAGCGCAGATCATGGTGGAGGATTTCTAAAGAACTAAAAAATACCTATAAGTTAAATAATATGGTTTAACGAAGGTGAGGTATAATTATGTACTTCGAACCAAAAACTTTTAAACATTTCTCCGATGTTATGAGCTTTCGTTGCACTTCGATTCTCTCCAGCATTTGTGAATCTATTAGATAGATAGTCATGAAATTTGTCATTATTTAAGTCTGCCATAATAGAGTTTTCCAGAAGATACAGATTATTCATTTGGCACAAACGTCATTGGAGAAATGTCAAAGTAACTGATTGTGACAACGCAAAACACAATCAATGTGCGCGCTCCAATATGCATGAAAGTACTCGTACGAATACGTGCATAAAAATTCGTATCCAAAGTGTGGCCGGTCTTATGCAATATCCAGTTTTGTAAATTTTTGTCAGCTACATGCAGACTTGCAAAAAAAACTTTGATGCATTGACATTGACGTTAAAAATCAGGGTTTGTACCAAAATAAAACAAAGAAGTTTTCTAAATATATGTTTTTCATCTATAAACAAAATTAAAATCCAAAACACGTAAAATCGATTTAGGGGTTTTGTAATTAAGCGCTACATGTGTATATCGAATTGTGTGAAAGGATATTAATGTCTGGTCATTTGAGCATATATTAAATGGTTTCTTACATCTACCCACAGGCTCGACAGCTGCTAGAAGTGGAATTTGGCAATCTCCTGAAGCTGGCCACGGATCGGCCTCATATGCGCACCGGAGACCAGGCTCACAACTTGCCCAATGACAACAGCATGGCGGCAAAGGCCTCCTGATATACGGCAACGCTTAATTAAGCAACTGATTCCACTTCCCATGGTTGAATAAACCCAGTGTTGAAATCTTCACACTACCGTACTGTCATGACCCGGTCGGTACATGGAGCATTGAGTTTACATTGCATTTTGAACTAATCAACGTGTAGATGCGGCTACGTCGACCAAAATACACATTCCTGGCTAGAAAACTTTAACACGTGTATGTTTTCTATACTTATACAAGTTCTCTGGAGGCAGAGCTCCTCGGTTTCATGGACAATAAACTATTTGCAATGTGCGCGCAATTGTAACTACAGTTTGAAATGATAAGTGAAAAGTCACTGAACATGTTTGTTAAACAGCGTTTTAATCGCTTGAACTGGACATTTTTGAGATATAGCAAACAAATATATTTATTTCCTCGTGTCTTCAAATAAAGACTAGCGTACAATATTCAAATAAACATTGCTTAATTAATAAAATTCCATTTTTATATAACCAATACTACTCTAGGACCTACAGTGCGCATTGTTGAAATGAACATTTCTATGACCGCTTGTTGATATTTTAGTATTAGTACGAAGTGTAACCAAACAGTTGACAATTCAACTCCCAGTTTTGTCTAGTCTTTTATAAAATAATATATTTCATCGTCTAAACTTTATGTTCTTTTTAAATGTTTATTTGTAAGAATCCATCACAGACAGCATTCAAATAAAAGTGAAGAGTACCTTCATTTTTAATAATTTGTAAAGATTTTGACATTCAAAGATGTGTTGGACTTTTATTGTTTTTTTGAAATGCCATACAATATTATTTATCGTAACCAGCAATTTGTACATGTTTTGTAAATTTAATAAGAGGTGCATCAGATGTTAAAATTCACATAGTAAATAATATATATGCCGTAATATATTGATGTTTTTTTTTTATATACTATACGTTCATATTATTCATTCACCAATATTAACCATTATGTATTTAGATGACTTATTTCTGGCTAAAGTCATCAGGTTTGTCTAAATAATTTTATCGGGCCATATGGTCACAACAATCGGTACCAGTGAAATTATACATCCCTTTCATTGATGCTGGAAGTTTGATCACCATGTATATTATAAATAATATATGTGAAATACAAACACTCGTCCTTATGTGTTAAAAACGGATCACTTTATGGTTTTATCAATAAAATCAGCATTTAGATAAATTTGAAATGACAAGATACAAATATACACAAATGATTCCTTCAATTGCCAACCTCTTAATTTTCCTACATAATTGTCATTTTATGAAACATTCAGTGCCAACAATTTTTATACACGGAAAAATTCTTAATTCAGTTACTTATTTTTTGTCGGGACCCTCAACTATCATTGTAAGACGTTTCAGTACTATTTATTTAAGTCTTATGCATGTATATCTAAGTTAACAATAAACAATTTATTCATTTTAATTTTTTTTCACCTGCAGTTTAAAAATTTCAAGAAAATTGCAACCCTCATGTGGGGATAATCAAAGGAAAGGTGTTCTGCAATTAATAAGTATAATAATAGCTATTTAATTGCAGTATTCGTGTCGTCCAGGCTGAAAACAGTTATGACTTTGGCTTTCAACATATCCACAATTCAAATATATATTTTTTGTAAATATTCGACAGATATCATAAAACATTTCTATAAAAATCATAATCATATAATAACCCGCCTTATCATTGGAATTCAGGCTATTTTTTTTTAAATATTTCAAACATTTCACTAGAACACTCGACAGTATTCCTTTTAACATGTTATAAATGAGAAATAAAGAACATGATTTCAAAGAAAAAATTTGGCTAATACTTATTTTTTTAAATGATTTTCTAATATTGTTACGTTACTTATCTTTGAAGTAACAATGTCTGAAAAATGACAAAACGATTTATCATCCAAATCATTCCAAATTATCTGCTAATATGGGAGGTGTGGTGGAAGATTTAATTTGTTTCTACCCTATATTTCTTTTGGGTTACGGATGAATTTTTATAAAATATTTTATTATTTTCCCATATTAAATATTTCCAAAATCCAAAGGATGCCTAACCACTTCAAAATGTGTGAATAATACAAGATTCAAAATAACACCAGTCTTCGAACTTCATTCCAGTGAATAGTCTTCGAACTAAAAACTTTCTAATAATTATATATTTTCAGACACCATCAAAATCATTGATCATTTTAAAATCATCGCCGACAATTAATTAATAAACTATGTACATGTACAGTTTTGTCAAAAACTGCAATGATTTGAGTTATTCAAACGCAAAACATTTAGGCATTTCATTAATTAAAATAGTACAACCAGAAGACTAAAAAAATCCTCCCTATTCGGATATTAAATAAAATGATTGTTTCTTTACCATCTAATGATGAGGTGTTTAATAAGGAATGCCTAAAGTAAAGTTAAACAAGCAATTCATTTTGAATTATTATTCACATTTTTTAGACAAAGTTCAAACTGATAAATTTATAGTTATTTCAGTTAAATATTAGGAAGAATTTAAATGTTGAATATACCATAGATTTTAATCATAGACAAAATTTACTTTGAGAGGATGTAAATACATTGTGAAGCGAGTTATTATACCTGTTAAAAAGTGTATGAATTTTGTATGTACTATGTAGTATTGTGTCACAGTACCAAGCTACAGGGAATTTATTGGATTTAAATCTAGCTAGTTTAAGGGGGCATTATTCTGATTGATACAAGAGAACATTTGAGTAACTAAATGACTCATTATTCTGATTGATACA
>JADDOH010007242.1:0-23530 GCA_016648135.1 Agrypnia vestita | reverse complement strand
AAGCTAGTAAATCCAATCATGAGCCAAAATTGCAATTACATATAACAAAAACTTCAAAAATAATTAATACAATGTACCAACAGAAGGCATTCAGTTAGAATTTGATGATTTTCTGTTTTAAATGGGAAAACTTATATATCTTTTCACTCTACATAGAATGATTGAATCTTCTTGATAGAATGCATGTTGTTATAAGACATCTAGAGTTTTCAAGTTAATAAAACCATGAAGTCATATTGATATTATTTTCTTCCAACAGAAAGCACAAAGTCATATTTTAATGCTTTCTGCTAGTACAATTTTTGCTGGTACCACAGATAATTATTCAAATTAAACTGTCAACAAAATTTAATACTGATGTGCGAAAAAATATAGAATGGCTCAGTCTCGAAGAACAAACTTGTGCTTTCGTACTTGTGCAAGACTGGGGAAGATAGAAGTGCCTTGTCGAGACTTTGCGCCCCCAGTGGGCCTAGGGTAAGATAATGAAAAAGATGACAGTGATAATTATTTCTGTTCTTTATCTAATTTTTTTTAATCATAATTCACACATTAAGCATTTAGATGTTATTAAATATTAGTATATAATTTGTGATGAAAAAAAAATATTACCAACTTAAATTATTTAAATGTTTTTTATACCATATATTATATTTGTTTTGTATACTAAATCAATAAGAAAATTAAAAATGATTCAATGTTCTTTTCTTTTTCAACAGAGTTTATATAAATGCCTGATGAAATTGCTACTGACAGAATGCAATTACCTACATTATTAAAGTTATTTTTTTAAGTATATCTCTGTCTAACACATTGAACAATTCAATATGTCCAATGACCGTAATAATGACCGTAATAATAACCTTAAATCATTCTTTAATTTCGCTCTACGCTTTTACATGTTGTTAATTCAAAAACAACTGAGTTACTAACTAACCATCATGCCTTTCTCCAGATAGGTAGGCAGAAAAGATAGGAACACCACCCATTTTTGTCTCACACATCTTTATGTGCACGGCTCTCCAGTTGAAAATTAAACTGTTAAAAACAGTTTAATTTTTTAACTTTTAATAGCTCTAATACTTGGTTTATCAGGTCGTGCTTGATCTGGGCCTACTGCCTTTGACACACTTGCCTTATAGATTTTCTTTATCATCCTTTCAATCAGCCAAACCATCTCACCAATCTATTTATTTATTTACTCTATATACCACATTTATTTATTCTATATACTACACTACAGCCAGAATTACATTCACTTCTAATTCGTTCATCTTCACTCCATGTTACAAAGTTGTGATGCCAATCTATGTCGTTGTCTATTTCCCACTCTGAGTTGTATGTTCTATTTTCCAAAATTATCTATGAATGTTTTAAATATGGTCTGTTATAGTAGGTACTGTTACAAAAATATAATTAAAATATTAAAATGTAGGTACATTAGGTGAGAAATGTACATTTTACACAAATAAATAGGTACACAATATTCTGTATAATATTAAAATAAATAATTACCGCCATTTTCAAGAGCTGGAAGTTCTTCTTCAACTATGCTGAAGTCACTTTTTTTTGGTTCCCCCTGGAACTGCTTGACGAGAACGTATTTCCTTGCTTTAACCATGTTAGAAGCGGCTGAGTAGAATCTCTTGATTAAGCCCGTTACCGGTCGGCTGTTCATGTTATACTATTTATCAAACCAAATACTGAACAAAGTTCAACCTTACTTTTTGTTATCTTTTATCTATTCTGTATTATATTGATTTAACAGCAGTCTATATGTCGGCGACAGATCATAAAAATAGAGATAAAGGCAAATTTAGTTAAGTCAGAGTTGCTCTGTGGTTATTGGCACACTTGAATATAATATACGACTCATTCATACACCTTATAAAGGTTTTGATAAGTAATCACGTTGAAATACCTAGACACTACAGTACAATATCCATACAGATATAAAGTATTCACAGAAAAGTGGTACTTCCTCAGACTCGCATCATATAAAAGAGAATACTCGCATTTGCGTACAATACATAAAAAAGAGAAATATAGAACGCCATGATGTCATCCATATGTCATCTGTCTTAGCTGTCAAGAAAAATCATAGAATAGTGATAAAAACTAAAAACATCTAGAGATTTTTTTTTTAAATTACGAATGGCTATTCTACATAAATATAATGTAAGTACGTGTCAAATCTGTGTGTCCTTCAATGGTAGTATCAACAATTTTTGAAGTTATACTTCTTTTGGCTCATTTAGGTAAAAATTGTATTGTAACGGAAGTTGTTCATGCACAGCATGTATTGGAAATGCGAGACCATGAAATTAATTGTTTAAATGAAATTTTAGTATGCAAAGAAATGCGCGCGCATCCATTAAAGTATCAAAAATATATTCATTTGAAATGAATTTTCCAGTAATTTATTGTCGACCATTTTGAATCCAGTACCAATCATAAAGACGCTCTTTTCATAATTGTTATTGAATTGAAAATTAGAATTGTTTATTGAATTATCATTTTAGCTGTGTAATCGAAGTGCCAAAAGGAGCTTCTCGTATAGATTTCTGTATTTCATGCTATTGTCGATGTTTTTTAAGAAAGTTTTTGTTTGTCACCATGCTAAAAGCGATTAAAATACTTTTGAAAAAAATCATTCATTAGATATCGAATACAGCAAAGTTGTTTTTTATATTTTTTTCTATAATTTTCTATAAATCCAAAATAGTTTCTAAAATTTTGAATACGGAATTTTTTTAGGCCAAATATTGATGAAACATGAAAGCGGGTAAATAATTAGACTTTTGTTGAACATACACACGTTTTCTGAAATGGAACAAAGTCTCAGCAACGAAGCCACATTGCATTCTTGTCAGCTCTCAGATTCCGTGCTAAGCGATGCGCGAATGTTTGCCCCATTTATTTTAAATACTCGAGGTTATATTTCTGCACGTATGAGTTGTAATTCTTTTCATGAAACTCGATAAAATAATCTACAATGATCAGTGTAGTTTTTTACAATTCAATACTTTGAGCGTCATACAAGTAAATTCATTTGAAAAAAAGTAACCTATAAAAACCAAGTTTTTATTATACTCCCTTTCTTTGTAAAATATAACAACAATCAAAGATGAATTATAACATATAACATAACACTAAACTTACAGTAATTTAATATATTTCTAAAATGTCAGATGTTTTGAGCTTTGATAAGACACTTCATGCTTTGAAGATTAAATTCTAAAAACATTTGTCAGTCAATTTAGATTTTCGACATTCGTAGTGAAGTACTACCTATTATGCATACCGACGGAGTAATTCAAATTTAAAAAATATTCCGCGACGTTATCGGGCCGCCGTAATCAAACTTTTCTAATGATTCCAATTTGAAAAAACCAATAAAATTTCCAAAAATCCGAAATTATACTATAATTATTATTATTTTTTAACCAAAATTTGACAGATCTTCTTGATCGTCGCCACGAGTCTGCTTGCCAAGTTTCAGCTCGATTGGATCACGGGAAAAGGGTCAAAAATCGATCCAAAGTTTTTGTTGATGGCAAGCAAGCAGACGCCACGAGTTAATATAAAGGGAGTAAAACTGCTTACTTTGAATGAATTAGACTCGCCCGAAGTTTTCAGCTATTAGCTAGGTGACATTCTGTATATTATGTACTTTTACACTTATCATATTTGCTTGAGCTCTAGTTTATAAGTTAAATCGTAAAAATAATAATGTAAAATGTCACATTTTTCCCGTTTACATAGTAGGTACTGTATAATAGTGATAGGCTAAACCATTATTGTGTGTGTCTAAATGATGATTTTATCAATAATTGAATCGATAACTGAGGTCAGTGATAGTCTACCGGTAGTTCCTCATCGAATTTTGAAAAACCAGTTACCATTCATCAATACAATCAGATACACAATCACGGTTTTTCTCATCATTATCACTGCCTGATCATTCTGAAAATAACAATATTAATGTTTGGTGGTTGTAAACCCAACATTAAAAAATAAAGGAATGTCAAGACATCAGTCAAATGTATATTGAATATTTCTATCACTGTAACGAAAATATTGGCTTTAATTTAATATTTGAACTCTTTGGATGAATAAATTTGTAGATGTGTGAAGCTTTCTACCAACTTTTAAAATGATATTAGAAATTATTTTATATAATATTCATCAAAAACTTATATTTCAGATAAAACTCTAGATTGCAATGACTGGTTTGCGTGATGATATATCGATTCAATATCAGGTCTTTTTTGAACACCCAAACATTGTGGAGGTCTGACATTGCAATTCATGCACGTGTAACAAAATATTGATGCACCTATTTCAACTGTGGTGGCTCTCGGAGGGAGGGGGGGGGGGGGATGGTATCATTTTGAAAATTGGAATTAATAGTATTAATTATAGTTTGGAGTACATTACATTGATATCTGAAGGAGGGAGTATTGTAATGAGGGAGGGGTGACGACACATTTTTCATAGGGTACTAAAGAATAAGTATGCAAAATTTGGCTCAGATCTGTCAAGTAGTGTCAATTTTTATATAGAATATATTGGAAGGTGGGAGTGCAAAAAGAGGAAGAAGAAGTTACGCCTATATTTTCTATTATTATTTTAAAAGAATAAGTTTAGTATGCAAAATTTGGGTTAGACCAGTCAAACGGTATAGATTCGTATAGAGAACAGACAGACAAACAGACATTGAGTTTTATAGGTATTATAATAGATAGATAATAACGGATAAAGAAGAATGTAAAGTATTCTAAAACTGTCTGGTCTCAATGATGCAGCAAATTCAATTGTTTTTCAGCACGGCAGAATCAATAAAGATTCCTCTTTTAAAAATATTGAGTAATCATGGACTTTTGAGCGGATTTCATAATATTTTTTTATGGAGAAGCATGACACTGAAATTTTGTAATCAAAATCTGTTTTTTCACTCGAAATGAAATGTCTGATAAAGAAGTGTTTACTACTTCAATTCAAATGCTTATCAATAAATTTAATCTTGAAGGTTTGAAGTTTTCCAAGTGAATGAAGAAATTAACTTATAATTTTATAGCACTTTAATGGATGTAGGTAAATTAATACATAGATAAATCATTATTTCTGTTTTTAAAATTTGATGATAGGTTTATCTTTTAGCATATAATATAACCAATCGATTACACAACCAATTTATAAAAAAATTACAAAAAATGTTCATCATGGTACTGCTGCATCATTTATGGATGACGATTTGTAAATTATCATTAATGGCTTCTAAAGTACACAAATATATTCATTCATTTGTATTATTTTCAAATATGTATATTTTATTTTTACTATAATATAATAATTTTACAAGTATACTATAAGTACCTGTTCTCTATGAAGAATCTTTTTATTGTATAATAAGTACGTAAAGTAAGACATCTACCAAAAGTGTTTTTTTTTTACTTTTTTGTGCTGAAACATATAATATAGGTACTTCACAATACAAAATTTAAAAAAAAATGTTTCTTCTTTTTTCATGAAAAACTGACATAAATTGAACAAGTAAGCTAATTATGTATATATGGAGCATCCATAAATCATGTGACCTGATCATGGGGGGGTTAGATAGAATCCTACGCTGGGCTACGTGAGGGGGGAGGGGTCTGAGTCGAGCTACGTAATTCTTTCATTTATTTTATTTGGCACAGTTAAAATGTTACAGAATATGCGTTCAAAAAATCTGCGCAGATCAGTTTGCACATAATCAATAATTTAAAAATAGTTTTGGTGAGAGAAATAGCACAAAATGTCTTTTTGGCCGCGGCCTGTAGATTAATGCTTATATTTTCTTCATTATTGTAAATGATGTTCAGTTTCTTACTTTTATGTACGGTATATAAGAACAAAGGTTCTATCTAAGTTATCGCCCTAATTGCAGTCTGGCATATACCTACATTCTGATATAAATTAATAATCAGAATGTGCTGCCCTAATATAAAGGTGTCTCATAGCTAGTAGCAAAAACTTCGGAGGAGTCTTCTTCATTACATTTTGAAAATAAAATATTCTTTACACTTTTGGTGAAATGTCCACAGTTTCGGAGATTAACGGCATCATTGTACATTTTTTTCAATATACCTTACTCATTTTCCGAAAAAAAAAAACCAAACAATCTTAAAAAGTATAATGCCTTAGAAATTAAGACTTTATTACAAGACGTCTTTACTTAGGAGACTCGGTTTGGAACGAAATTTAAAATAAAAAATAAAAAATTGTGCATGTACAGTCTGTTCAAACCTTTAAATTAATAATTAGGTATCTATTTATGAGACAACATTTAAAACATACAAAACAATATACGTACATTCCTGCCTTGATAATGAGTCGAAAATATTCAAGCAATCCTAAAATCAATAGTTACAGAGAAATTTAATATCACAGTTTGCATTTTTTTTCAACATTTCTGAATTATTTTGTACAAAAAGTAGAACTATCATTACATAAGGGGCGTTCAGTGAGAACAATAAGCATGATTTTTATTGAAATATATAGGGTTGTTTGTAAAACATTAATAACCTCGCAGAACTATATTCCTGCCTTCATTATGAGTCGAAAATTTTCAAGCAACCATGATCTAATATCAATAGTAATGGGGATATAGGTACGACATCAAAGTTTGCATTTTTTTTCAATATTTCTGAATTATTTTTTGTAAAAAGTTAGACTATCATTACAGTAACTTATATCAAATATGAAAAACTTATTGCCTTTAATAAAATAATAAAAACCTTTAATTTCCTATTGGAATTTCTGCAGGGTTTTTATAATTTTATTAATTTTTATTGAAACGAATGAATTTCCAATGTCTTACAAAAAAAAGTCAGAAAAATTGAAAAAAATGCAAACTTTGTTGTCGCATATCTCCATAACGATTGATATTAAGTCATGGTTGCTTGATTATTTTCGTCTCATAATCAAGGCAGGAATATAGTCCTACGGTTATTAATGTTTTACAAATAACCCTGTATATTTCAATAAAAATCATGCTTATTGTTCTCACTGAACGCTCCTTCCGTAATGATAGTTCAACTTTTTGTAAAAAATAATTCAGAAATATTGTAAAAAAAATGCACACTATGATATTACATATCTCCATAACTATTGATATTAGGGTTGCTTGAACATTTTCGACTCATTTTGTATTTCGTGACATATTGAAAGTTAAACTTGCTGGTTTATTAAATATAATAAACAAAAGAAATCAAATTATATCTATTTACAAAATCCTTCCCATGTGTTTAGAGAATTTTTTTGTTGTCATTGTTTTACGTTTGTTTATTTTATAATTTGCCAAAGGCACGGTCTACTTATACTAATGTCAATTGTCAATACGATTATCTATCAATGGCTTATTTTAAAAACAAACTCTATAATTATTTTACAAATAGTATAGAATTGTAGAGCATAAGATTATTGTTAAGATTATTATAATTGTAGAGATTAAGTTGTATTATAGTATTATAGATTGTATAATATTATGGGAATGTAAATGTAAATGTGTAAGTTATTATGGATAGTATATTAGTAATTAATGTAATGTAATGTAAAGTAATGATTATAGAATACTAGAATAAAGTGTAAAATACTAGTTTATATACAGGAGTGTCATAGAAATTTTAAAAAAAAGAAGCTGAAAATGAAGTAAACAATTAATCAAATAGGTAGTTGAAAATGAAGTACAAGAAGAAGAAGAACAACAAAGCAAAATATGAATCAAGTTGTAGAAGAGAGTACTGTTATCATTAATAAAGATTTTTTTTAAATTATTTTGTCGACGCTATTGGTGCACACAGCGAACTAACACAATCAAAGCGTGTATGTACATTGAATTCCCGAATGAGCACTAACTAACACATAAGTCGTCTATATTAATGATTTGAACAGACTGTATGCGTGGTAGAAGTTATACTTAAAAACTAAAATAAAGACAAAATTATACATACATTAATGACGCTCAAAGTATTGAGTTGTAAAAAAACTACACTGATCATTGTCAATTATTTTGTTAAGTCGGCAATCAAACACATTCTTTAACTAATGGTTCGCATCTTAGATAAGCCCTGCTCTAAATCTATAATAATATAATAATTTCATTGTCTGTCTGTCCTGTAAGTCCATAACTTTCTGGAATTCACGGCAAAAAACGAAATTGAAGAAAATAAAAAATAAATACAACTTGAGAGACTTAAACCTCACACGCGCGGACCGCATTTCGGCGACTAGACATGGCCACTTTGCTTCTCCGCAGCCTGTCAAAAATAAATCACATATACTTACATTGGGCTTAGCTTTAATTTACGCCTTCGAAGCTCGACATTTGACAGGCTTTTTATATAAATATTATTTTAATGTTCCGTGATTTTTTACAGGTGTACGGCTAGTGTGTAATATATCGTATACACTAATACACTTGGTAGGTATGTTATGTAGTTGCCGCTTTGCTATCCGAGTGGCCGAGTTTCGAGTCTTTCTCCAGCCGTGTAATTTTTTTTCAGATGTAAATTTAGACAAAATTATTATATTTAGATATTACTGGAACACTAATTTAAAGTGCATTTCATGGTTTTGCATTTTCGCATCTTCTGTTCGTTTCCTGCTACGATGCGTGTGCACAACTTCTGTTACAATATAAAATTTGCCCTAAATGCACCAAAAGAAGATAACTTCAAAAATCCAATTGTTTGACTTAAAATGTATAGATTTATTGTGGAAGGATCTAAACATATTTTAAAATGTGATTTATCAGAGTTAACCAACTATGAAATTAACATTTTGGGTTTTGTGGGTTTTAAAGTTTTTAAATTATGACGAATTTCGAATTACCAGTGTTAGAATTAACGGAGAATTAATTAACATGCATGTTGGGCGTAAGTATTCATAGTGTGTGAGATTTGTGGATAACTTAAATCTTAATTAAATAAAACATTTGTTTTAGAAAAAGTCTCAATTTATTTTAATATTGTACATTATTTTAATTTGCAATAATTTCCAAATTGATTCGATATAATATATTATGAAACATTATTTTATCAACTCAACTCATATTTACAATCAAATATGATGCATTTTTTTATCCGTCTACTCTCTCTTCACTAAGTCTGCTGGACAAGTACAGATGTCTTCTTCAGAAAAATGCAAATTTCCTGAAACCCACACAAGCAACATTTGTTAAATTCACTCATTTTATTTTAACAAAAACCTAACTAAATATAGGTTGATTTAAAAAAATATTTAGTACAAATATGTAAGTATGTCATAAAGCATGTCCTTGCGTGGGCTTCAAAAATTACAAGAGGAATACTGATTTAAGTCATTACAATAATTTTTTATGCACAAGTAACTGTTCTGTCTAATAATCTTTAAATGGTAGCAAGTTAACATTTTAATTCCGGTACAAAATACAAATTACAAGCTAATATATATCATCATTGTGAAAGATTTTTTAACAAAACAAGAAACTGTATAAAGGGTGTGGATAATCCCATTCTTATGTATGTATTTGAAAAAAATGCACAATGCCTTGTAAGACAAAAATTGTCATCAAAAATGATTCTTCTTAGAATAAGTTCTATTGGAAAGATTGTTAGTATTTGGCATTAGGAAAACATCATTTGATTTAGTGTCTCCGATAGTCGACACAAATGAATTTCTTTGAAAACCAGAAATCAGCGAACTTATCGGCTGAAGACGCATTTCTGGGGTTAAAAATATTCTTCTGTAAGGCCGCAGGATGGTAACTATTTGGGATCGGTCAATGGATGCATCGGGTTCTGGAAGAAGTTTACAAGGAGGAAAGTTACCACAATAACTACCGAGGTGGGATCTCCCTTGAGAAAAGAACTCACTCACAGAAGACACGAAATCTATGTCGCCAGAAGGCAGGTGGCCACTGCGATGGGTTTCAGAGGGGAAATAAGTCTCCGCAAGTTTATCATATTCGTCTTTAGCATAAATCAGTTCATTAGTTTTAAGATGAGGAATTTCGTGTCGTAATTCTGATAAAAAACGATGTGAAATGGTTTCAGAATACCTTTTCTGGGCGTTCTTCAATGATTCCACTTCTTGTTCCAAAAATGCAATTGTTTTTTCATATTTAATTCGATGTCTTTGACACTTCTGAAAGTTTTGTTCCATTAACTTTGTGTCCTCCACCAGGGATGCCATTTCTTCTTGTTTGGCTGCGAGTATGGATCGCAGCTTTTCTATTTCTTCCACTTTGGCCATTGCAAACTTGTTAGCCTATAAAATTACCAATTTATTTAAAAAAAATCACATTATCATTAATTTATTATTATCTCAATTGGCGAACACATTCAAACCTTCAAGAGATCTTAAGAACTACTAAACAAAGAAGAAGAGCCAAAACCCATTAATTCAATTAATTTACTGAGAAGAAAGTTTTTGAAAATTTCCTTGATTTTGTTTTGTCTGCCATTAAATAAAAAATATTATAAATTCAATAAGGAAAAATCTGTATACAATATGAATCTAGGTACACCTGCTCAATCTAGCACATAATTTCTAACTTGTAATGATTGTTTGATTTTTAATGAGAGAGAGAGATGGTGATGATGATGGAAATATTTATGATATGGCCCGGAGAACACAACATTGATAATTTGTATTTCATAGTGAATTATTGTTGGTGATTGGGTTTTCAATAAAAGTAAATGTCTTTTATGACAAATAATCGAGCAAACTCAATAATGTTATTACTTGATAAACAGGATATTCATAATGATTTTCATAAAAAAACACAATGTTATGGTATTTGTATGATTGTACATAGCAGGAATATAGGACAAATCCTTCAAAACCTTCAATATGTACCTACATACTCAAATGCTAATCTCTGAAAAAATAGTCTTAATGTGTTCACTAATTACAATTTTTAAAAGTTAGAGTTCTAATCATATTTATTGCAACATTATCACAATAAAAATATATGTATATCTACATAGAGCATTTCAGGTTCAGTTTCTTAAGAAGGTTTGAATATGTATTTATAATATTTAATGGCAGATTGACTTAGCCTCACATTGTCTATTTCATTTTCTTTAATGCTAATATATTGGGCCTGCTCAACGTCTTTGTTTTGTAGCATCTTGATAAGCTCGTCTCTAACATTTAATGTTTTTAATTGTTCATTGAAAGCTTTTTCTTTCTCATCAATTATTGAGCGTTTGTTGTCCAGTTCTGCCGCAAGGCGCTCATTCTGTTCATCCACGTTAGCTAAGTTATCTCGAAGGCAAATGATCTAGAAACATATTCCATCAAATGTCTTTTTGAATAAGAAGATTTGATATATTATTGTAAACATCATCTATTAGAATGATTCATAACCACTCGCTTGCCCCGCATTTTAACAAACATACTCAGGATTTCCGGAAAAAACGGCCGGGAAACGCGTGAACGCAAACTAAGGATTTATTATAACATTTTTTGTGTGTACAAAGATAATAATTGTTTTTTCATAGATAAATAAACAAACATGAATAAATTTTTTGTTCATTTTTATCGCGATCAATTTTTTAAAAATCCAAATGCATAAATAAATAAATGTTTAAATACATTTTTGAACATGATTTCTTTAAGGGATCTCCCTAGAAGTCCATCGCTTTGGACCGAGGCAAGCGAATGGATAAATAAGTTCTGTTCTAGTTATTTATTTAATTATAAAGATATATGTGATCGGTTGGCAGTCTGGGTTCCATTTTGGGTTTTGAATTTAATACAATGTCTACCAAAAAAAAAATCGGCTATGTACCCACGTACGCAATAGAAGTTATACTTAAAAACTAAAATAAAGACAAAAATAGGCTCCGGGAGCAAATAAAATATACAGGTTACAGTTTGTAAATAAGTTAATTATTAATTACAAAAAATAGTAAAAAATTGAACACGTTTAAAAAGATCAGACAAAGACAAATGTATCACAGATATGAGACGCGGACCAAAAGGGTTTTCTAAGCAACGACTAGGCGGTAGCTGAGACGAATCGAGACTAATGTATGGCGTCATCTAATACGATTCCCTTTGTTCGCATTTGTTTGCATAGGTTAACATAAACAACGGCTCCGCCGCAGTCGTTGTTTATGTTAACCTAACCTAAAAAGGTTCTCGCTCGTAGGTAGGTACCCGGCGCGGGCCAGCTGGGTACTGCTACAGATGAATCGACATGAGCATGCCAACAGCAATAAAGTGCGAGGTAGACACAATACTGCAGCCGTAGCACGGGGGTACACGACCTCAAGGGGGGAAAACGGCAGAGGTGATTAAAACTCCATTGATCAGCGTGCCAGGTCATACACCCTCCAGACAGGCGACAAATCCTCTGTTCTCGGACAGTATAAGAAGGCCGGGACAAGTACATCGCCATCGCTTTCACTCCGAAGCCTCCGATAGATACGCTGAAAGCCCTGTCCAGTTGTACATCGATTATTCCGCTACTTATTTTTACTCGCGTTTTGTATTCAATTGCAATTGTTATTTTTCGTACAATAACAGTTGTAAAACATTTCAGGCGTCTTAAATCGAGATTTATGAACTTGGAGAATCCCGTCAAGAACGGGTGGTGACCCTAAAAGCAATCGCTCCAAAACCATCCATCATCCCCCCAAAAATTCATTAATTCAAACGTGTCAAACTTAAAATGACAAAATTGATGGTATTACAATATTATTTAAATAATAATTGTCAAGATACCGTAATAGCAATATTGCTTATTTCCGAATACCAACCATTTTTTTATAATTTTTTTTTTAAATTATACTCAAAGTATTGAGTTGTAAAAATCTACACTGATCATTGTTGATTATTTTATCGAGTTTCATGAAAAGATTTAAAACTCATGCTTACAGAAATGTAACCTCAAATATTTAAAATAATTGGGGCAAACAAAAACATTCTTAAAAAACAATCTAAACATTTGTGCATCGCATCGCATAGATTCTGACAGCTGACAAGAATCCAATGTGGCTTCGTTATTGAGACATTTTTCCTTTTCAAAAAACGTGTGCATGTTCAACAAAAATCCAATCATCTACTGACGATTGGATTTTTGTTGATCTATCTGAATTCAAACGAAATTATTATATTTATATGACCATTAATTTCAAGTGCATTTCATGGTCTCGCATTTTCGCTACATGCACCGCTATATGCTGTTTCCCGCTACACCTACCTGCTAAATGTGCAGGCGTAGCATGGAACACTATTACTGGAACACTAATTTCAAGTGAATAAATTTTTGACAGTTTAATGGATGTGTGCGCATTTCGTTGCATACTAAAATTTCCCTTTAAAAACTAACTTCATGGTCAACAACTAACGGCATGCTGCGCATACGCAGCACAGTAACAGAAGCTGTGTGTGCGCACTTCGGGTACAATAAAATTTTTACCCCAATGCGCCAAAAGAAGATAACTTCAAAAAATGCTGATTCGTAACTAACAAACACTTGACTACCTGCTGTGGAAAAAATAAGTAAATTCCATAAAAAGAATCATTTCTTCAGAAGAAATTTTAAATCCTTTACTTATAACAGAACTTATTTATACATCAATCTATTAAAATAAATGTAGAATAAAGTGTATTACCTCTTGTAGTTGTCGTTCATGGTCAGAGAGAATTCCGCTTTCATTAATACCAATCTGAAGACTTTCAAAATACTGATTTTTTTCCTTGCTGAAATGAATAAATAAATGCACTTCTTAAATGATTACATGTATTGATCTTTCATATACTTCATTGCTTTAATGACTTCTTTAAATAAGAATTAGTGAAAGAAAGTACATTAGAATGATTACATATATATTGATCATTCATATACTTTATTGCTTTAATGACTTCTTTAAATAAGAATTATTTAAGGAAAGAAAGTACATTAGAATTGATATTTTTGTTAATATCAGGGTCCAACTGCTAATATTTTGAATTAGTTTTGTTGAGTTGTGAGGTATGGATCTCTACCTTATGTATTCCAGTGATTTTAAGAGCTGTGCTGATGGTAGTCTAACTATTGGTAATGATGAGGATTCAGGCTGAACAATACACACTAATGGTGTATAGAACTATCTATCAGTACCCAGACAAAGCGTAGGAAGAATGATTTTACTCCATTACCATACATATATAAAAATGGATATACTCCAGTGTGGAAAGCAATTCACTCCGTGGAAACAACAATCATGAAATATTTCAATTTTGTCAAATTTAATAAAAAATCGAATTATGTGAACTATATAAAAATGTATTGGTTTATGGCTCAAAGGGCTAAAATTATTTCGAATTACCAATTACCGGAGTTTCTAAATTATCGGGGTTAATCTACTGTGAAATTAACATGTGGATTTTAAAAATTTCGAATTACAGTGAATTTCAAATTATTGGGGTTCAAATTCAGTCACGGTTAAGCTGATATAATGGAGAATATTTATACAATAAGCATACAAAATATAAACAATCATCAATAATCACAGAGAACGTGTTTACAATTGGTTCATGGCTGAATTTTGATAATTAACTGTAAATTTTTTTCTCAAATATCACTTCCTAAAAATCCCACTTGTATAAACTACAATTCATCCAACTTATATTTTTGAAATATTGCCTGGTAATTTAAATATGTATATTTTAAGAAGCAACTAAAAGAGAGTGAGATCATGCTCATTTTTTCCGGCAATGCGTTCCACGTTCGAATTCGTATGTACACTGCGCACATCGAAAATGAGGTAAGTGTATTTTTTTGTAGACAACTGAGTTTTACATATTATTGCTAACTTTTGCTTGTTTGTTCGAAACAAATTAAATTTTTGTCTTAGTGAAAATGGGAAGGCAAAAGAATCAATATTTTGAATCACGTATCACGAGCACTGATACATCGAATTTTGAGCATTTTTGGAATAACTATTTACTTTCACATTTATTTTAGTTCAGGAATCATTGAAAACTAGGGATTCTGTTTCTGAATTTATAATAGAAGACAAAAATGAAGATGAAGAGGAAATCATAATCAATAGAAATAGAATTATTGGTTTTGCTCAAGCTAACAAATCTTTTGAGCAAAAAGTTCTAAGATTTTTTTAATGCTCTACACACCACGTTTTTGGTAATCATAGCTCATGTATCCCTACTATTGCATAAAACTGATTATAAATGAAGAATCAATAGAGAAAAACCTAGTAACAATAATGAAAAGTACAGAGGTTTAATATTTTCAGCCATAATGAAATTCATTTCAAGATTGGTGAATAATGCAACAAGCCTGATGCATAATGTGATCAGCAATATAACTGACATTTTCAATACTGTAACACCGAAGTTTATTGGTGGAAAACGAATAAAAAAAAAAAGAAAACCTTGGCAAACAATCTTGTGCAAGACGATGTGCAGCATCAGTAGTTTCCTTCAATTCAAGATATCCACAGACTCAACTGAGCAAAAAAAAATCCTGCGATGTCCAAACAAATTAATCAAACGACTCGAAACTAAAATAAATATCAAAAGATTGGCATCAGCGAAATGCAAAAGAATAGATAAATTGAATACTTTTATATGGTGGCTACTACTTGCCACAATGATAAAAATTACGGCGAATCTTATGAAAAACTTGACCTTCACACAGATTATTATTGTACTCAACACAAAACTCGCATATTTCAAATACTTGGGTACTTTTCGCACAGGCGACCGGGTTAATTGAATTTGTGTGTGTGACGACACATACAAAAATCGAATCGAAAATCGCTTCGAATACCTAAATACCCACCAATTCAAACGCTCGGCGCCCTCTTAAGGAGGTTTTTACTGTATTTTTCTAGTATATAACCAAGTTCAAGATCCTAGTCAGCTGGGTCCAAACGAAGTATATATATGTGAGTGAGTATATGTACTGAAAAGCCCTTTGTGCAATTACCGGGATAGCAACTGCAATTAGATAAAATTAAAATAATGATTACCTGGTATTTAATTCAGCATTAAGAGTATTCAGATTAGTTCTAAGCTGATTTATGGTATCTTCTTGTGATTTTATTTCACTTTCCAAAAATTCTTTTGCTTCCTAAAAACCAAGAAAAATAATGATTATATTAATTATAATGCAGATTCGTGGGAATACGTAGTCAACTACTTCGATAGCTAACAAGTTAAATGAATTAGCAAACAGATTATTCATAATTTGACATTTTTCCATTACTAAGTTTACCATTACCAAGCATGTTCCGTGCAAAAAACTATTTTTTTAGTTTTATTTTAATAGGGAATAATTTAACCATTTGAAATAAAAGTAGACACATAAATTAACAAATATCAGTATTGTTCATTTAATTGATGAAAATACACTCATCAACCATGTGTGTATTCTCGTTGTTACATGAAAAAATTTTTTTATTCATATAGTACATAAACATGTACATATTTGTATTTGCCTGGTTGTCTTATTAAATTGTCACTGCAAAATGGAGTAAATTATCATATATTGCATATTGAAGCAATACGTACTTCCATCATTGAAAATTCCTTTTTAAGTCTTGCATTGTCTAGTTTGATATTTTTCAAATCTTCTTCAGCCTTTGATAAATTTTTCAATGTTTCATCCTCACCTTAAATCATTAAAAATAAATGTTGAAACACACTAAGATGATCTTGAGACGGGTGATTATTTTCAGGATGAAAAGTAGATTTTAATTTGAAGTCCCACTATTGAGAAAATGTGGCAATGGAACGGACCTCTGGATTACTTGAGAACTTTTTAATTTTCTAGACTATGCAGTCATGATTGGTAACTATTTTGAATTTTGTGGCAGGGTCATCGGGGTATGTGACACGAATCATTAGCCAAACCTGTGTGATGTATCTTTCAATGTAATCCAAAACGTCCATTAATGAGACAAGGATCATTAAAAAAATTGGACCCCAATGGAAGGTTAAAATATAAGAATATTATTACTGAGTAGTTTTTTCATTAAAAAGTAAAAAGAAAAGTCGTACAGTGAAACTCGCTTAATAAATTCACTTTTTTTCCCGCTAAATAAGTTGTTTAAATTCTGCGGTCCCGAAAAAGTCCCATACAAATCCTATTTTTTTTTGGCTTAATATGTTTTCCGCTTATTTTCGTATAATACATTTTTCGGAAAACGAAACATTCTTTAAAATGAAAAATTGGCACAATAAAAATTAAGTGGTTTTGGCGGCGTCACAAAAGTTCTAACCGCTGAAAATATATAATATTTGAAAAGGCTAATAAAATAATATTTAATAAATAAATTTATCAGGCGATTATTTACAATAATTTTTTATATCGTCGCAATCGCAAAATCAATCAATGTCAGCGCAAAATAAAGTCGCCTAAATGAAACTGTTTTCATTTTGGTTGTCTTTCTCCAAGGAAACAATCGGCAATATTAATTACGTAATACCTATCTCCTATTGTTTTCTAAGGCCGGCATCACACTAGGTGTATCTTCCATCGCGTCTTTGATGCCGCGGTATGCCGCTACATTTATTTCCACACAATATGCGCTTATCGAACATACTACGCGGATTATTGGTCATTCCGCCAGCTTGTCAAAGGTCAAACGCTTGCTTTGGCGTCTGTTCGGTTCCCCGCCCGCGGAACTTATGTGAACGTAAAATCGGTGACGTCTCATCTTGTGTTTTCGATTGCAATACGCCACATCTGACAGATTGTCGGCACTTGTGTTTGTTCTCTGCGCGGTCCGCCGCTGAATATAGTATGTGACTGCTAAATTCGGTTGCGGATTTGACACGACGTCAAAGACGCAAAGGAAGAAACGCATAGTGTGGCGCCGGCATTAATGAGTCACAAAAAACGGATCAAATTTAATTTAGCAATAAAAAATACCACGAATATTCTTTGCGCTCGGGAAAATATTAAGGTAGTCTGAAATCAAACGTAATTAAAATAAAAAAGTCGTAATTAATCACAAAAGAATGTATTGTGTTAAGTTCGCCCTTGCAATTACAGGTCCTTTGAACTTTGATCAAGGCGATATGTTGAATGTACACCTAAATTATGTAGAAATCATCAAAAGGGATAAGTTTTTAAAATGAAGTCGTAGTAGTGATGATTTAAACTGAAGCATAAGAGTAAAATTAATTATCTAAGGTACTGATAGAGGTGGGTGGAGTTATGTTTGGGGGAAGGGGGTTAGCTGGGGGTGGGGTTTGAGTTAACGGGAATAAAGTAAGGAGTGGTGAAGAATTTTGAAATATTATGTTATTGATTAGAGTTTTATTAGAATTTAAATTTTTTTGTATTTCTAAATTTTCGAGATTGTTCATTATTTGGCCTTTATATTTAACAGGGTGTAATAGTTTAAGTGTATGGGAATGGAAAGAATGATTGGTGTTAATAATGTGGTTAGCAAATTCTGAAAAATAATTACTAACAAGACCGCGACGGTGTTCTTTTATTCTAATTTTAAGATTTCTCGCGGTTTGACCGATGTATTTCATATTGCAGTCACCGCATGTGATTTCATATACTCCGCTTTTTTCTAAAAAGTTTATTTTTGATTTTTTCTAAATTTTTCCTAAATTTTTGTTGGTGTAATATGCGGGTTGTCTATGGGAAGGTAAGATGCGGGAGATTTTCTGGGTTGGCGACCCTGTATATAGAATTTTTCGCCAAGATTTATTTTTAATTTCATTATTATTGCATGCTGAGTATATGTGTTTCTTTGTTAAGTTATTTTTTATTTTGTTTTTTAGCATTTTATCATTATAACCATTATTTTTAGCTATTTGTTTTATTGTGTTAAGTTCACAATTATAATTGAAAGTGCTAAGGGGAACGTTAATTAATCGGTTTAATAGGGAATGGAAACTGGCCATTTTGTGTGATATGGGGTGTAAAGAATCGTGTGGAATTACAGTATCCGTATGGGTTGGTTTTCTGTATATATTGATATCTAATTTATTATTTACTACCTTAATTGAAAGATCTAGAAAATTTAAGGAGTTGTCTAAATTTTTCTCCATGGTGAATTTAATGTTTTTGTGGAGAATTTGTTAACCACATTATTAACACCAATCATTCTTTCCATTCCCATACACTTAAACTATTACACCCTGTTAAATATAAAGGCCAAATAATGAACAATCTCGAAAATTTAGAAATACAAAAAAATTTAAATTCTAAAAAAACTCTAATCAATAACATAATATTTCAAAATTCTTCACCACTCCTTACTTTATTCCCGTTAACTCAAACCCCACCCCCAGCTAACCCTCTCCCCCCAAACATAACTCCACCCACCTCTATCAGTACCTTAGATAATTAATTTTACTCTTATGCTTCAGTTTAAATCATCACCCGTTGATGACAACATCGGTAGTTGTCGAAACTAGTTGTGTAATCATCTTAAACTCATTAGTGGTCTTAGACAAGTAATCTATTTATTTATATATAATTATAATGTCATTCCACAAAGTTAACGCCAATTCAATAAATAATATAAATGAAGTCGTAGTAAAATAAAGTCGAAGTAGAAAACTATTTACAAATGGTTATTTTTTACAAATGTGCAATATTTACCAAGTCAGGAAAAGTAGACACAGGTAACATTTTGTATTTTTTTTCGTATTCGTGAGGTTTGTGTTTTGTCAATATACACCAATTTATATTTCAATTCTGATTGATTTTTCCTTTAATAATATTATTATTAGTTTAAGATAAGTATTTTTTTGCAATAGTAATTTAGTTAACTTATATAATATCTTTTTTTGTTTTTTTTTTATTTATTTATTTATCTTCATCTTGTTACATGACATAGGAGATGGAACCGCTCATCTCACTAGGAAGAACCTGTGCCGAGATGAGCAGCTGAACAATATAGTGAGAACAAAAAATAAAGATATACAACAAAATACTATATAACTATAAAATTAATTAATTAATTAATTGAGTATATAAATATAAAATGTGGATAATAAGAACAGTATATATTGTAAAATACAAAAGCAACAGTGAAAGTAGAGTAATATATATAAAAAATTATATGCATGGATAGTAACAAAATGTATATATAATAGCACAGTTAAAAGTAAATTTAGGTATGTACCTATATAAGAAAATTAAATGAATGTTTGTGTATATTAAATAGTGATAAGAAATGAAGTTAAATGAGCAATAAATTATGACCTGTTTTCGGCAGTTGGGTATTTGTGCAAATGCAGGTGACAATAATGTCTTCTCCAATAGTGTTGTGTAAAAAGTTAAGAGTAGGGTGTCCACACTATGACAGAATGGACACCAAAGACATTTGGATATCACTTCCATCAGTCTGCATAACACCCTTAACCATTTTTTTAAAAAGTGACAGAGTGTTTGCACTCTTAATATTTTCGGGAAGAGCATTGAAGAACAAAGGAGCCTTGTAAAAAAACTTCTTTTTCCAAACACTGTCTTGGCATTTATTGGCTGATACATTAAAGAAGTGGACATTCTAGTATGGTGCATTTGCTGAGTTCGTTTAATAATAATTTTCATTTTATAGAATTTGCACAGAGTTTAAATAATGGCAAGCTGGCTGACAGTCATGATTTTATTTTCGCTGAATAAAAGTTGTGAGGAGTATAAAAAACTTTTTTTAAACATGATTTTTAAGATTAATTTTTATGCATTATGTAAAGGTTCTAGGGTGGTCTTATAGCAGTTTCCCCAGCAAATAATATTATAGGTTAGTAATGATTGTACAATTGTACTTTTGAAATTAAGGTTTGCACATAAGTAGTGACATATCTACCTAAGTTATTTTATTTTAGTACGGTTATTAATAAAATATTTTTTGACAGTGAGACAGATGGATTTTTGTAATTTTATTTAACTTGTATTGAAACGAATTAATTTTTCGTAATCGATATGTGTTACTGTAATGATAGTCCAACATTTTACAAAAAATAAGTCAGAAAAATTGAAAAAAAAATGCAAACTTTGATGTCGCATATCTCCATAACTATGTCATGATAGCTTGAACATTTTCGACTCGTAATCAAGGCAGGTTATTAATGATTTCCAAATAAACCTGTATAACAGATTTACATACACAGAATATAATGCATTAATATTATTTTTTAATCCTAGCTAAAAGGTTGTTAAAATGAATTCCTAGGAACTTGGTCACTAGGTGAGTATATTCTTACATTTACTTGGAAAATTTTGCACAGTTGTAAATTACTACAAAAATTCTTACATCTTTGTTTTGAAAATCCCTTTTTTTGTACGAGTTCAAGAATGCATCGGGCTTGTTTTTGAAGCCTTGCCATGTCTTTGGATGCTTCTTCAAGGTCCTTTAAAGTTGCAGCATTCTGTAACTTTTGTTCTTCTAATTTCTGTTGCAAGTCACAAATCTGCTTCGTATGTTCTTCATTAGAGATGGCGTTTGTTCCTTCGAGACTTGTTTTCTCCAAAAGTGAGTTAAGTTCAAGCACTCTGTAATTAGAAAAAAATGATAATGGTAAAAATGTTTCGCAATATGTTCTACCTAAATATACACATATGATTTATATAATGTAAATCTTTTAAAATCCTGACATTTTAAAGGATATCAATTTGAAAGTATATTTTTATTCTAGTTAGCAGTTCAACAATGTTCAATATTCAAAAAAATTAAAAAGCACAAAATACAAATTATGCAATTCAAATAAATCACAAACCATGACGATGAAGAGAATGGCTTTGAACAGGGATCAATGGAGAAATATTTTTGAGAAGGCCAAGACCCATTAGGGGTTGTAGATAGAGGTAGGTAGTTACCAAACGAACGGATCAGTTACACTGAACTAGAAATACTTATCCCAATTCTAGCTCAATCTAGTTCGCAACTAGATTGAAAATTGAACAATTGAACTAAAGATCCAAAATATCTAGAGACCAAAATGAACAATGTGATCGATGACAAATTAAGAGTATATTGTTTATTGTAATAACGAGTATAAAAGGCTCTTTGTACTTGATAGCGAGCTCGAGTCATAATAACTTTATGATATTTGAGAAGATATGTCTTACGTAATTTATTTTGTTGGTATGTTTAGTTTGTCGATGTGCGCCTAGGTATTTGTAGACTCTAATTTTTTAATTGCTTTAATTTTTAATATGTTCCAATTCTAAAAGTATTTTAAATGGGATTATTTTAAACACAACGGCTCACGCCAAAAATCGTAAAAGCCATGAAAACAACCATTAATTTTCTGAAAAACGTCTGAATCTTTGCATATTTCAAGAAATCATTTTGAATATGTAATATTTATTATGCTAATACAAAGACAGCCATATTTTTATTACTAACGAATCCGAAATTAACATATTTGTTGCTCTCATTTGCGAAAAAAACTAGTAAAGTACAAAAAAATGATATTAGGTTGAAAACTAGATAATCGGGCTCACAATGTAAATACACATCATAATAATTAAAAAGCACCTTAGTATCAGCAAAAAAAGCTAAAATGAAACACAAATTGGTTTTTAAAATGTTAAAGTTTACTTGTTTTCAAAGGCGTCCTTTTGCTTAGAAACACCAGCTATTTTCTTCTCCATTGTACGTAAATTTTCATGTAGGACACGTAAGGAACTTTCATGGTGCAACTCCTGACGTTTTGCCTAATATACAAATAGAATAAATATTTATTAGATGAATCATACATATAATGTATTTATGTAATTAACAGACACAAATCCATATCTTAATTGATATTATTCACGTTAAAGAAATCTAATGTAAAAGTGTGTAAAATGTAGAAATAATATTTCACAAAAATTGTAATGTTTTTATTACACACGCGACGCGAGAAGACATGTTTATTTTATAATCTGTACATGTTCAGTATTCAATATACTTTTAATTTAATTTTTTTTTCATTTAATTCAATAAAGTTAGTTGCACAAATTTGGGTATGGGTACCATCAACTGAAAAAATACAGTAGGTATTTAATTTAATTTATTTTATTTTATTTATTAAGGAATCTTAGCAGTTTCAATCATAATAATGTTAGAGAATAGTGTATATTGCATAAACCAATTACAAAGATTCACACATGTTTAAGGCATAGCAATTAAGAACAAAGTTGGAGAAGAGAATATTTCTGCGAAACCTTCATGACATATCATACCATGACTCATTTATTGTTGAAAAAATCTTTACCTAACTAATGTGTATCACTCTTACTAATGTGTAGTCAGTACATCGAAGTAAGTCACACTTTACTAGAATTTCTGTAAAATTATTTGAAATAAAATATGTCTCATAATATTCCTATCATAATAACAATTATTTTTTTTAGTTTTTAAAAATCTGTAATATGTATTCCATAAAATTAAAAATAAATATTTAATTTTGCTCTTTTTCCCAAATATATACATATCAACGGCTCCTATGTATAATATCGTAACCCACAAATCAACGATTTTGAGTTTATAGTGTATTTCATATGTATTTAATTATATATTTAATTCCA
>JADDOH010007240.1:0-13136 GCA_016648135.1 Agrypnia vestita | reverse complement strand
TTCATTATTTTTATCATTCCTATGTTTTCTGCTAATAATTAAGTCTCTTTTTCATTTGTTAAAGTTTTTTATTCTTTCTTTGTTATATAATTCTTATTATCGTTTTTATTCTTTCTTTGTTATATAATTCTTAACATGTCTATGTTTAACTCATAATATATTTATCATTACTAACATATTTCTAAATGTGGAGACCTGTAATTGGCCATCTATATTATATCAATGTTTACTATGCTTCTTTGTTGTGCTGTTGGTCTTCCATGATTATTAAATAAATAAATAAATAATAAATATTGGTATTATTTCTCCTTAAAATTACGTACTTAAATGAATACGTTAATTTTTTTTTTTGTTAAAAAATATTCAACATTGGCGGAAAATTTTTGGGTTCTGTCGACTACCGAAAAAAAAGGTCCTCCGCGGTGACCACTCCCATTTCATCTGTAATCATCAGAATAAAAAAAAAACAAAAAGATTATCAGTTTGATGGTGTTAACATTTGAAGAACTTATGCAAATAATTTTTTTATGGATGTTGGCTAGCCGGGAAATCGGCTCTCACGCAATTATCCGGTACCCCAACTAGGATCGTCTCATACGGCGTTGTACACAAAGCCAATACACAAACCGATCGGTCCTTCAAAAATTTCTACAAAATTACTATAAATTATATTTACAACACTAGCCGTGGCCGCGTGCTTAAAATCTCCACCTACCACTGGTGTTAAAATGAGTTGAAATTCCAAATGGTACGTCTGACTAGGCCGTGAGAGAGAACGCGAATTTGTCACTTTTACACCTTGCAGATACTTTACAAGACACTTTACAAAACACAAAAAATTCATTCGAGCGCTGGTCGGAAGAATGGCACACATTTCGTTTTTTAATTATTAAAAAAAAATTAACAGTCGTTTCTTTAAAATAAGATGGCAGTTAAGGTTGAGGTTGGCTCACAAACTTGTTCGATATTTTAACAAGATTAGTCCTTCAAAAATAGTTAAAATAAATCTAACAAATAAATGATTATTTGTTACATTTAATTTTTTATTTACCAAGGAATTTTCTTTTCTATTTTTTATTACATTATATATCATTACGTAATTCTAAAGTAGACCTCTTTCCATTTAAGAAAGACAATCGAGTAAGTGTGTGTAAGTCGTGCGTATGACACACATTGTTTACGGGTGTAAACACCGACACAACGAAATAATGTTCCTCGCTCGCACGTTTTTCACATACGAATCTGATTGTCTTTCTTAAATGGAAAGATGTCTACATGTAGTTTGAACACATTGAGAGATTGAATGAGGAAAGATATATGGCGCAAGAGTTGACAGCGTCAGAAAAAGAGGGCGACCGCGGGGACCTGTCGTGACCAGGTTAACCAGATACTGGAAGCTGGTCCTGTTGGGAGCCTCAAAAATCGTCGAGCTTTACTATTTTCATAGGTTTTCACACCCGCTGGTGTTTTCTGGGGTATTTTGCCGTGTTTCTACGACGGATGAAGCGAGAATTGCGTGTCAAGACGGAAGAGTGTGGCGCTCCGTCTTCTTTGCCTACCCTTGCGGAGAAAAGGCGTGATGCTAATTATTTTGTTAGTCATCTCTGTATTCTTTCCATGTTTAATTTTAAAGTTGTTTTTTTCTTACCACAAAAATTACACGTCTCCAAAAGATGGTTTGAAAATTCAAAAAAATTAGCATCTTGGCGGCAGTATGAAAAGCGCCGACGCTCTGAAGCGACGTCCCCTTTCTTCAAACACGACGCCGAGGCGGGACTGAAGAAATGCATCTCGAAGAGTGGCCAACTGTTGGATCTCGGCCGGCCGACGCGACCTGTGTCGGGTTGCACATGACGTGTTTGTGTGCGCTCCAGTTTCTATGGATTACAATTTTAATCACATGTGCGCGCAACGCCAAGGCGGGACTGTATCAACAACGAAAACCTTACAACAGTTTCCTCACACGGGTATAGGGAAATTACATTTTAATATAATAATCTTTACTTTGGTCCAGAAAATACGTCTACGAAAAAAAAACATTTTTTTTATACACGGTGTACCAGAGCTAACAGAAGAAACTTGGAAAGTGGATTCCTGCCATATGAGTCTAAAATGTTCAAGCAACCATGACCATAGTGTAAATAAATACTTATGGAGATATGCAATAACAAAGTTTGCATTTTTTTTTTCAATATTTCAGACTTATTTTTTGCGAAAAGTTGAACTTTCACTACAGTAACTTATATCGATTATGAAAAATTCATTTGCTTCAATGCAACTTAAATAAAATGATGAAAACCTTGTAAAAGAAAATCTTTTTTCAATTTTTGCAAGGTTTCTCCGTACTATTGATATTGTCATGGTTTTAAATACTAGGTGACATGGAAAAAAATGTAAAAGAGTAGAATATACAGTTAAAACTATAGATGAGCCAGGAAAAATTAGATGTTTTACGATTACAATAGTACCTGATGTCTCCACTCCATTCTTGGAGTGGAGACATTAGGTACTATTGTAACGGTCTGCTTCTATAAATTTTGTATGATTTCCTGAATAGGTGCGTCTTTAGTTATTTTTTAAACTGTGGTAAGCTCTCCGTTTGTTTGGGAGTTTATTCCATAAACTTGGCCCAATCACCGCAAAGTTAGTTTTATGGACGCAATTTACTTTAGCTAACCTAATTGTATTGGATTACGATGCTGAGCGAAATGTTAGCTTTTTATTATTTGCGGCAAACAGAATGCAGAAGCCGGCAGTATATTGAGGGGCCATGTTGTTAATTGCCTTGATTATTTATTATAAAGCACAACTTATATTCAATCCTCCCTGGACATTTAAGCCGGACATTCCAGCATTGTTCCCAAAGCTCGACGTACCCCCCGGATCCAGACCCACGATCGGTGTCAAGTAGGGTGACAATATTTTGACAGGCGCAATTCAAACAGCTTAATTATAATTTGCCCATTGTCACTGCTGATTGGTCGCTTTCACGCTGCGGCGTGACGCAACGTCACCGCGCTATCTGTGAAACGTCACTCTGATAGGAACGATCCATTTGTCTAGTTGGTAGTACCTGCTAGATAAATGGGTCGTTTCTATATATGTTGTACCACGCGCAGTACCTGCCTGCTTTTACGGAGCCATAATTCGTGTATTTGTTTCATCTCGCGAGTGCCTGGTATTCGGGTCTATTTTCTTTTCTCATTGGTTTATGCTACCTTAGCAATCGTGTCTTGATCAACGTCTCCTCTAATCTTTTTATTACGTGTGCGGATTGTAAACTCATCGGAGCAGTAATTAAAAAATATATAAAAAAAATTATTGTATTATTTGTATAAATCTACTTATATTATTTGATTAATATTACACCTACATGTTTCGAAAACAGCTTTCCATCGTCAGGGTGTTATATATATGTCAAAATATCAAAATGAATAATGTCTTTTGTTTTTCTAAATTATTTTAAAATTTATTTTTAAATATTATTGCTTAAGTGCTTTATTACTCCCAATTATTCAAAAAAAAAAGAATTGGGCTAGTAGTTAAATTTAATTGATTATTAATAATATTTTGTTTACTATTACATGCTTTACTAATTTCTAATGATTCTAAATTATACCAAAATTATTTATTTATAAAATAGAAAGTCCTAATTTTTTATCAAAACCGTGATCATTTTCTAATAAATGATTTGAAAATTCAGAAAAACCATGCTTATTCAGACATCTCAAATGCTCTTTAACTCATACATTGAAATTTTTCCAATATAAAACGCTGTACATCTTTACACGACACTTTATAGACACCTGAATTGTTAATTATATTATCTTTATCTTTGGAATATATGAGGAGTTTCCCTATATTATTATTTGTATAAAATGCAGGTCTAATATTTTTTGGTAGATATTCTGAAATTTGATTCGAAAATGTATTAATATATAAAAAATATGTGGAAAGGTATTTCCGAAACATGTAGGTGTAATTAATCAAATAATATAAGTACATTTATTTATACAAATAATACAATCAATATTTTTTTAAATGTCTGTCTACAATGTTGCTGAGTCAATTGAAATTACAGACCTTATTAGGAACTAATTATCTATAAATTAATTGCACAATATTATCATTAATAGAATTTTGGTCAATGTTTAGTCTATTAAAAGGTTACAATCACCTTGGAAGAATACAATTTATTTAGAAAAAGGACCGAATTCAGAGTCAATACTAACATGATTTAAAGGTTAAGATAAAATTATATTATTTTGTACTGAAAATTAGTCTTTTTAAGGCATACCTTAAGACCTTTGAATCATCTTAATATTGACTACTCTTGAATTCGGGCCAAAGAGTCATTTTTTACAAAGAGGTGATTTTTTTATATGCACTTATTAAGGTACATACATATCTTTCAATCAATCCATGTTTCAATACGTGGGATTTAAACCCAAGAAGAGATGTATCCATCTCCATTTCGCTCGGTCTCCGGCGATCCTCTTCAGGTCTGTGTAGGAGGCACAATTCATATCTTGGCACACTTGCTCGAAGATATTAGGTCCATACATATGAAATTGACGTTTAGTATGGGAGGAACATAAAGCCGATTTTTTTTATTATAATATATTTATTTAATCAAAGTATGTACCATTGCTATCTATGCACTTTTGCCATCTCATAGGTAATTCATCGATCCCTTTACTTAAAAAACCATTCGGACGGGAATCGATAAAATCTTTGAAGGCGGTTTGGACTGCCCCATCGGAGTTGAATTTTTTCCTTTGCAAGAAGTTATCCAAATTTCGAAAAAAATGGTAATCTGTTGGGGCAAGGTCCGGAGAGTACGGTGGATGTCTTAGACATTCCAATTGAAGCTCCTCTAATTTGGTAGCCGTCGTTGTGCAGTGTGTGGTCTAGCGTTATCATGAAGCAGCAGTGGCCTAGAGCGATTAACCAGCCTCGGTTGTTTAGCAGCTAGCTTTTCCATCATGTTTTGCAGTTGCTGACAATAGACATATGCCATAATCGTCTGGCTAGATTTAAGAAAGCTGTAGTGAACGACACCAGCACTAGTCCACCAAACGCTCACAAGTAACTTTTTTGGAGTCAATTTTCGCTTGGGGCATGGTTTGGCTGGTTCGGCAGGGTTCAGCCATTACGATGAGCGCTTCCGATTATCGTACAGGGATCCACTTTTCATCACAGGTAATGATTCGATTTAAAATCCCTTCATTATTGTGCCGGTTGAGTAATGCAACGCAGCAGTCAACGCGCGTTTATTGATTTGCTTCACTCAATTCATGAGGTACCCACCTTTCAAGCTTTTTCACCTTACCAATTTGCTTCAAGTGGATTAAAACAGTTTTATCACTAACACCGCAGCCTGCAGCTAACTCGGATGTGGTTTGCGATGGATCCGCTTCCACAATAGCCTTCAATTCTTCTTTATCAACTTTGGTCTCCGGCCGTCCTCGGGGCTTGTTCTGCAGGTCGAAATTTCCAGAACGAAAACGTTGGATCCAAAAACGCACTGTGTTTTCTTTTGCGGCACCGTCGCCATACACATCATTAATCCTTCGAGCCGTTTCTGCAGCACTGGTGCCACGGTGGAACTCGTACTCGTAAATAACGCGATATTTCAAGTTTTTCATTTTGTAAACTGAGTGACGCAAAGAAAAAAACAATTGAGGAAAAAACAAATGAATTATAATTTTCAAAACACAAATACATGAGTAAATAGCTGTATAAATTTGGATTTGGAATTCCTAACCAAAGAGAAGATATTTGAGATCAAATTTGCCAGTAGGGCAAAACGTGAATTTCATATGTAAGGACCTAATATTCACGGCGTGGGCGCCCGCTGGCAATCTTTCCCTCTACCATTCCCTCCAGTATAGTTTTTAGCAGATTTTCATTTTCCATCCACCCATTTTGCACGCCTTTTCGAGATGGTATTCATCATGTGCCCGGTTTCATCGATCCTGCTGAGAACCTCTTCATTCGTAATGTGGTCTCTCCAGGAAATTCAGGAAACATACATATTAAACTTTTAATTTATTAAAAAAAATAAAAAGAAAGGAAAATTGACGCGTCATGTCGATTCCCATGGAGCTCCTCCTCCGTGACTGAGATGCAACTTTCCCCGGTGCACGTTTGTTCGAGACAAAAAAGATCATTTACTTATTTAGAAATTAAACATCTACAATGGAGAATCAAAAATTTTCCAATAAACTGATAGTTTAATACGCGCCAACAAGCGTTCTTAGAGCAATATATTTTCACATCCGGTCAAACGGCGAAGGTGCCAGACGATTGTATTGCTGTATTATTAAATTCGAAATATGCGTGCGTTTGGTTTGAGTTATTAAAAGTGTGACCGACTTACGGATAAACTACGCTAATTATTTTAATGTTAATTTTTACACGGCCTATAAACAATATTAACAAGGCTGACATAACAGAAAAACGTCTATATAAACCAAATAAGTCATATCGAATCCGTGCAACATCGTTTCTTAAGAAAACTTGCATGTATTATGGGCTTGGATATAGGAGACTACTCGCACAGTGAAATTGAGTCAATGTTAAAAATGTTATAACCTCCAAAAACGTAGAGACAACACCGACTGAATCACCATATTCAAAATATTAAATGGCCACACTGATGTGCCTTCGTTACTGGGCCAAATAAAATTCAATATCCCTTCCCGTAGACTCGGAAATAATGAAGTGTCGTTCCTTAGCCATCATAGAACCAATAATTATGGATTCCATGCTCCCATGTCACGGTTATGTCGTCTTATAAACTCAAGACAGGATCTGGACTTCTTCGGTGTAAGTCTGTCCAGATTCAAACAATCTCCGATTAGATAGTCCAGATCTTGTCTCCGTTCTGTTAGTACTTTTCATGTGCCCTTGCTTTTGTTTTTAATTGCTATAACTTTTTTTCTGACGTATTTTACGTTGTTCATGTTACGCATTATATTTTATTGGACTATGTCCGTTTATTTCAATAAATAAATAAAAACGTACTTATTCAATCGAATAACAAATACTTTTCATAATAATAGGTACGAGTACTGCCGCTCATTGCGTGGTAGGTACCATCAAAACATCCTGTCAATTAATATCAAAAGCGGAACAACACCTTTGTAATAATTTTTCAAATTCATTCCGTGTTTTAATAATTGCGTAATTGAGGAGTTACACCACCTTGGGAACCTGATATTTAGATAGAAATTGGGATTTTTTTTCCAGAAAGGTAATTCATTTTAATTGGAAATTTAAAAAAATCCTTATAGTGTCCGTTCCCGCGGAGCGCCTCCGCCGTGACTGAAATACGTCTAAGGTTACGTACTTAATTATAAATGAAATATCTAAAAAAAATCGGTTTTGCGCAATTTGTGCGGAAGCAATTACAAAAAAAACCCTTTTTTTGACAATTATTGTTAACAAGTAGCCAATCGAATTAAAAAAACATCCGTATAGCTATACATATAAATATTTTATTTCTACGTATGTGCATGACCTTTTTTTCTGTCTCGGACACACGTGCACCGGGGAAACGTGCGGCTCAGTCACGGCGGAGTAGTCCCGCGATAATGAATATAATAAAAATAATGTTTATTCCAGCGTAACCAGGTTATAAGTGCAAGACAGGCCTGCCAAAAAGTAATAAATGATAAATCACAAGTTACATATAAGTTATAGTGAGGCATAATATATATAGAGAGGAAATATACCTAAACGCGCCATTTTTTAATCCCAATTATAATTAGGTCGTTGTCTGTCTGTCCGTCTGACTGTCTGTCTGTTCCCGCAACTTCGTGGAACGTCCGTAACTTCTTTATTGTACATTTTATTTTTGAATATTTTTTTATGTAAATTCTTTTTTTCTTTCCTTTTTTCTTTATAGTATTTTTTTTTTCTTTTTTAAAAAATAAATAAATACTTATTCATTAGGAACCGACATGTAAAAGTACCGTCATTTTAGACGGGTTACAGGTAGTTTTTAAAATAAATAATAATTAGTAGTCTCCTTGTAAAAAATCACCCAATTCCTAACTTTCTGGCCCCCAGAGTCCCAGAGTAGTACATTATTATAAACGAACAATCATCAATAGGTTCCTGATCAAACATAATAAATTCCTTGTCTGTCCATCCGTAACGTCGTGTAACTTCCATAATTTCCTTCGAATTCACGGCTAAAAAACCTTTAAAAAAGCTTGAACCCCGAGCCAGCATACCGTTGCCACCGCCGCCTCTCCGTGGACAGACAAAAATATACTATAAATATATACCTGGGCTTAGCAAAGGCGCGAACCATTTCATGTTAGTACCATGAATTGCCGACAGGGGAAATATATATATATATATATATTTTTTTTTAATATTTTGATGTAAGTCGTTATTACCATTGATGTATTACAATATAGACACGTTATTCCCATACTAGCCGGCTTTCATATGTAGCAAATATTGCATTGAAAGAGACAACAAATCACATAATCAAGTAATCACGTAAAAATCAGGTAATTTGAAGTCAAGGTGACTTAAATAACATACTCATTCTTACAGTAGTGTACGATACTCTGTTCCCTTTTCCCGGGGCCTTTTTTTTCGGCGTTGCGTCGCGCCCGATCACAAAGAAGGTCCGTTCAAAAACGAATGCAAGTAAGGCAATTACCTTACTCTTGAGTTGCCAAGATTTCACGCTTGTAACGTATCTACAGTTTATTACATCATTGGTTATTACAATTTCACGGGTGTCGGCTATAAATAAGTAAATACTTTTTCTTTAGGAACCGGCATGTAAAATTACCGTCATTTTTGACGGGTAACAGCTAGTCGTCTACTAACCACACAAATAAAATTAATAAATGTGGGTAATAATAACGAATAAATCAACAAAATACACCGAAGGTCTTCGCGGCCATCAGATCGGTTTTACCATATTCAGCCCTCACGAAGGTTGCGGAAACGACGGCCGAAGAAACCGAAAAGCCGAAAATTACTTCCTAGTACTTTATCATACCAAATTATATTACGGCCAGTGCTCGATTAACGTCCCGGTTTCGTTCCACAGACCTGTTCGTAAAGCGAATTTAAATTTTTATGTAAGATGTTAAAATGCAATTTGTGAAAGGAAGCACGAGCTGTGCGTGAAGGAGTTTTGGTGCCAACTGTGATGTATGAAAGTGAAGCCTAGATTGGAAGAAGGCAACGTCAAAAAAAAAGAAGAAGAAGAAGGAAAGGCAGAAGGAAGTAGACTGGATGTGGTTGATAGAAATGCGGTCGTTTAGGCGTAAAAATTCTAAGAAGTGGTTGAAAAACGAAAATTTAATTTTCAAAATCGTGTGATCTTAATCATATATAAACTAATTGGATAACATTATCTTTCCAACAAAGCTACCAAGATTTTTATGTGTTTTATTTAATTTTAAAATTCTAAAAAAATGCCATATTTGTGGAGTGTAAAAGTAAACGCAGCAATATCAAAAAAATGTTTTGAATGCAGTCACCGAGGATTACTAATTTAAAATGCACTGAATTCTAGATTTTATGGTTCTATCCCTTCCAAAATCATGTTTCCTATAAGTTAAAGTCTATATTTCCAATAAAATCTCGAATTCAGCATACTATACATTAGTGATCCTCGATGACTGCATTAATTTTTTTTGCTGCCTTTGCTTTTATACCACACATTGTAGTCTTGTGTTTTTAGTTTTCTGGGATATTCTGCCGAGTATATCTGACCTCTCTGGCCATCATCCCACGGCAGAATATCCTGCACACAGATTATTCTGAACGGCCGTGAAAACTTTAAAACATTTTTATATCTGTAGTGTTTCAAAATAATGCAAAATTCTATGGACTTGCATTATGATGCATCAGTTTCCTGTTAAATTTACATACGAAAAAGCGCCAGTCATAAATATGGTACAGCTATGGATATATAAACGCAACATATTGTTATACGTGAGAAGATCATTGAATAATCAATCTTAGTCACTTTTGTTTTGTTAAATTTTTAAGTTTTTTTCGTGTCGTGTGATACGCTTTGAGATACCTCTTGAGATATATATTTTTTTTAATTATTGTGTAATCAATTACATCGCAATTGATCGCGTATCGAATTGTATTGTCATAATTGGTCTCTTATTATTTATATTTTCATAAATACGTAGTTTCGAGAATTGCCCAATTAGTATTCTCATGGTCACATGCACAGAGTATTAAAAATTATAGAGAAGTACTAAACTTATTTAGGAAAGGGGTTTCGATCACAGCGGAAGAATATTTATCCGAATGCTTATGACACATTAATACTGCAGTAAAAGTATTAATTATTGCCCAAATAAAACACATTTTTTACCATATTCGTTTTTAAATTTTGTACCAAACCGAATCTCTGTATTGTATGTATACAGGGTGTACCAGAGCTAGCAGCTGAAACTTGGCCGGTAGATTCCTGCCTATGTTATGAGTCTAAAATGTTCAAACAACCATGACGTATTGTCAATAGTAATAGAGATATATGCTTGAGTTATTTTTGTGTTGTCTTGCACCAGGACAATACTCTTGATTTTGGCCTTAAATAAATAAACAAAAACCTTCTTCATATTAGGGATGCATCCGATACACCGATACATTTTTAATTTCGCACTATAGATATATAATCCATGTTTAAACGAGCCATCTTCGCGCTTAATTCGTTCAGTTCGGGGAATCCCCGCGTTTCATAATTTCATTCCGAACACGGAATACACGTCGCATCAATATTCTTACTATTCTCAAACTAAGCCAAAAGCCTGTGCTATGAAAGTACGACTGGTGTCCTGGAATGGGGTTCGAACCACCGACCACCAGATCACTAAGCGAACGTCTTGACCACTACACCAACAAGCTACTCGTATAATAATCTAAACGTAATGTTCTGTTAAATTTTAATTTTTGAAATTTAATTATAAAGTAAACATTCTAAATAAATGTTATACAAATAATTTCATCCGTTTCTAATCTAAACCCGCAACTTTTTACACCTTTTGAAATCTTCACTGTCTGCATCGGTATCGGTGTCTTCGATACTTCTTTTTAAATTAAATTCAATTTATTTTTTATATAACATTTACATTACAAACACAAAATTTAATACATAAATGTTATAAATAAGTAAGAATCATATAAGCATATATAAACAAGTCAATAAACATTATAAAATCATTCACATCAAAGGTGTAGGAGAATCCTGCTTCGGAATACCCTCTCGAAGACATGGAACAGATCGATATCCAGAGTAATATTGTTCAGCATAGCAGTAGCTCTTACAGGCATAATCATTGGCAGGTCGGTCCTGTATATTGGAATGTGAAACAATCTATGCTGACGCTGTCTTGGGTAATTATCGGGAACATACAATCCAATGCTCAGCATAATTTCAAGATTGTCGATCATACCGCGCAGCAATCGATAAAAATGCGTAATCAGATACACATTCCTTCTAGTCTCTAAACTGTTGTAGCCGAGCATACCCTGGAGGAACTCGGTTGGGTGAAGCCAAGTTGTGTCTGTCTTGTCTCGCGCCAGGACGATACTCTTGATTTTCTCCACTCGGGCGGAACGGCCATTGGCCGATGGCCGCCGAGTGCTGTCGACCCTCGCGGAAAGTTCGCAGGAGTTCAGCGAGGGCGCGCCCGCTGACCCGCCCACAAAAGGCGTCGCTTCAAATTGATAATTGATTCGCGTGTCCCGACGCTAATTGATCGTAATGATTTTTGCATCTTTTAAATACACATTTTGCTACGTTATGTTTGCAATTTTATCACAGTTCAGCGAGTTCTATTTTTTTTCTTTTATAACTTTTACGGCGCGCAAATGAAGCGTGTTAAATTGTGGTTAATGGCGATAAAGCATTGAACCCGCGGAGTCACGTGACAGACTTTATTTTTTGCACCAATCACGGCGGTGATTTTTTGAGACGGTTATAAATTTTTAGATAATTAAAGGGTTATGAAATTTGGTGATTTTTTGCAATTAGGTGATTACTTTTTTTTTTGTGTAGATACTTGCTAAAGTATATATAAAACTATTATTGTATTGGAAATTTAAAAACGAAATTGCCTCGTTATGTCCATTCTGAAAGCTCCTCCGCCGTGGTCGAGATGCAAGTTTTCCTGGTGGACGTTTGTCCAAGACATAAAAGAAGGTCCTGCATTTGTTTAGAAATGAAATATCTAAAATGTAGTATATCCTATTTGGATATACCTAACTTTTTTTTTTTAAATTCGGAGCAGTTGGAAAAAAATATTCCATTAAAAAATCTGTATGCCAAAGCCCGATCGCCGGAAAGAGAATTTCGTACATTGACCCTACGCTACGTATCCTTGTCTCGCACGCAAAGTTATGTTGCTGTCACCCTCGCACAGGCACAGCGAGCGAGCGTGACAGCAACATAACTTTACCGGAGAGACAAGGGTACGTAGCGTAGGGTCAATGTAGGAAATTTTATCTTTTCGGCGACCGGGCTTTACACAATAGATATTTCATTTCTAAATAAGTAAATGATCTTATGAATGTAATTTACATTATCTTTGTATGAGGCTGCCATTTTGTCTCGTGGCATATCTTCGGGAGTTGATTGGTCGAAGTGGATATTGCTACCTTTGCTTTTCACACTGCGACGATATTGCTGTCTTTGCTTTTAATGCTGATTTAGAAATGTGACTTTGGAACGGATAGAGCTATATATTCTATAAAATCTCGCATTCGGTGTATTCTAAATTAACAAAAGTCGGTGACGACATTCAAATCATTTTTTGGGCATTGCTGCCTTTGCTTTTATAACCCTCATACGTAGATCGATATTCCGTTGAGTGTAAAAAATTGAAAATTGTGGTCTTCCATCCACTTTCTTCTTACAGCCAAATTTTAAAAGGAGTACGTAGCTACACTGTCAATGTCCTTTGAAATATCAAAAAAATTGGTATGTAACCTTGCGAAAAAAATGTGAACGTAGAAATTGAACCAGCCACAGAAAACTACAACTGCGATAAAAGCACTTTTGCAAAAAGGGTGAATAATTTAATCAACACGACAACCTGACTATTTTGTGCCTTATAAATAATATATATTCTTAGGTA
>JADDOH010007238.1:0-56289 GCA_016648135.1 Agrypnia vestita | reverse complement strand
ACCACAGACCCAGGGCCGTTCTACGAGCAGAAGCTCCCGTATCGGCCCTACACTTTCGCCATCCAGTTTGGCATTGTTTTGACGCTAAAGCAGTTTCCTCGCTACGCCGCTCACGACGCAAAAGCACTCGTGCGACGGTGCGTTTTGAAAACAATTTATCCAAAGAAAAAAACTAACCCATAAAAACCAAGTTTTTATTATACTCCCTTTCTCATTTACTAGTGGAAACGCTTAACCTACGAAAGGGAGTAATAAAAAATTTCCAAAAAACCAAAATTATACTATAAACAGGTTTAGTGTCTACCAGATGCGTCGCAGTCTCTTCATACAGCTTAGCAAGTTGAACTATAATTATTAATTTTTTTAACGAAAATTTGATATATCTTTTTGATCTTCGCCACGAGTCTTGCTTGCAAAGTTTCAGCTCGATTGGATCACGGGAAAAGGGTTAAAAATCGATCCAAAATTTTTTCGTCAGACAAGCAACCAACCAGACGCTACGAGTTAAAAAAGGGAGTGATAACAATACATAGAAATAAAATCACAACTAAATAACAAAATATTTAACAAAATAAGTATTTTGTATTTTGTTGCGATTATACAAAGAACAGACGGACACGCAGATATTCCGCTTTATTTTGATATATAGATATATAAAAAATCTTTAATACAGTTCTCTAATGAAAGCGCTTTTCTTTTAATTTTTTGTCAGATTTTACTTTTGGACCAGACAACGACGTCTTCAATTCAAATTCAGCAAACTACAGAGACGCCGTAAAAGTTTACTGCGGAATTTATCAAACAAAATGTTGCGCCATAACACGGAGATTACTATTACCGAGGTGCTTTTAGTTTCATCTGCCGTATTAAACATAACGACAGGCCCTTACTGGGATTTAACAGCCTTCGAGCTTTTCAACACCAAACGTTTTAAACGGAAAAAAGTGCCTTCCGCGTTGAAAAAGACATACAAAATCTAACAGTGTACAATTTAAGGCAATAACGTTATGCCTTATTAAAGAATAAATGCTCCGAAACGATCCGGCCTTGTAATCAAACCACAGCGGTTACTAACAAACTAGCTATACATTGGTTCGCGTCTTTGATAAGCCCTAGTAGGTATATAATATTTATAGTATTTTTTTGGCTGTCCACGGAGAGGCGAAGATAACAACATGCGTTGAGCGGCCGCCTCGGGTATGCTGGTCCAGGGTTCAAGCTCCATGCTCCGGCCATTTTATTTGGTTTTTTATCCGTAAATTCGAACGAAATTACAGACGGACAGGCAACGAAATAATTATGATATGATTAATATTTTTAATATTTAAAGCATTTGCTTTGTGTTTAGACGTTATAACAGAATGTTAGTTAAATTAATATAAACCAGGGTAATATAATAGGTGGTCGACATTTGCTGATAGTATAACTGTGTATAGGACTAAATTGAAACAATTCTTTACGTCTCAACTAAATGGTAATGGATAAATAAATTTTTTTCTTCTTCCTGTGTAAGCTTCTCTTTTTAACCTACACAAATCCATTACATGTACTAGAATCTTTTTTACTGCATATCTGTTTTATGTGTTTTTTTAATTTATTTTATATTTTGTATATTTTGTAAAAGCCCATGAGGGCGTTAAATAAATAAATAAAATATTAATTATGGCTCAAAAGATAAGGAGAAAAACATTATTAAAAAAAAAATACCCAAAAGGTCCAAAAATGCAATCATTAGGGGCGCAGTCGCCATCATAGTATATTATTACTTCAAATTTGTTTGGAAGACGGGTGAAGAGTATCCAGTGTCCAACATCCTAGTGGACAATGGGTACTCTTGTATCCTCCTTCACAGCCTTAAGGGCCAATACCGTGTCGAAAGCAGGATGAAACCCCTTTATTGCAAGTTAACAAATAAATTTTTAAACAATTAAACTTTTATTATTAATATTTTTAATATTTAAAGATTTAACTTTGTGATTAGACGTTATAACAGAATGTTAGTTAAATTAATATAAACCACTAACAGATTCTAGTTCTACCGGTTTCGCGACGTACCCGTCTCTTCGTCAGGACCAACACTACACTACTACGTTCACAACCATAGTATTTGTTAAACTTTCACTAATATTTATCACATGCGTGTTAATCTTATCAAGGACTAACATACATATGTTTCTACACAAGTCAAATAAAATGATAAAAAACCTTAAAAAAAATCTATTTGCAATTTCGGCTAGGTTTTTATCATTTATTGAAGCAAATGATTTTTTCAATACTGATATAACGTACAACGCTTTACAAAATACGTCAGTATATAAAAATATTTATAAGTCAGAAATACGTCGTGAAACGGGTAGACCTGAAATCTGGTAACTAACACTCTGTTTTCTTTATATTAATATACATATGCGTTTTTTTCAGCACTTCACATCATCAGCTACATCCTGCTGTACCTGTCGGCCTGCATCAACCCCATCATCTACGTCATCATGAACAAGCAGTACCGCCAGGCCTACAAGGCCGTGCTCCTGTGCAAGAGTCCGCGCCTGCTCTTCACGCCGGCGCCGAGCAGCAAGGGTGGTACGTATCACTGCTCTCTTCTTTCCCCCATTTGTTCCGATTACCAGAGCCGGAACAGGGCTCAGGTGACCGGGGTTCTGCCCCAGGCGCGATATCTAAAGGGCGTCAAAAGTCAATATATACAAGGTGTCTCATGACTAGTTACTAGAGCCTCCAATCCGAATATTCGAATATTCAAACCTCGAATATTCGTAAAGTATTCGCTTAGATTTATATTATAAGATTTTTAATATTTTTCTAAACGAAACAAAAAATTACAAACACTGGAAGTCATATTCAAGCATTTTCAGTCGGACATGTAAACGTCGTAAATTGTCGGACATTTTTTGCATTTGCCTTTTTTTTAGTCTTTTGCTTTATTTTTTTATGAGAATAAGCACTTTGTTTTGTCAACGATGGAGTCGGCTTTCTATTATTGTTTAGTATTAAGTTTTCATAAATACTTGAGCCGACAAACAAGAAGTTATATACAAAATAATAAAAAATTAAACTTGTGGGGTGTGAGATATGAAGTAATATAAACATATCTAAAATTTTGTCAGTTATCGGGAGAATACTGACACGTCTATATCTAATTTTTATTTTTTTATTTATGTTTATTTAAAAATTGAAATATTTTTTTGTGTTTTTTTTTATATTTGTATTTTTAAATTCAACATTATTTTTCAATTTATTTTTTGTTTTTTTATAACATATTTTTAAAAAATAGATAAATTTGCTACAATTATTAAGTTTTTTAGAATATAATATAGAATGTATTTATCTATATTTATCATCCGAAGTAAATTATTCCATTCTTAAAAATTTTACGAATATATTCGAATATTCGAATATATTATCATTAACTATTCGATATTCAAATAGTTGGGATCATGAATATTTGGAGGCTCTACTAGTAACAAAACTTCGATGGAGTCTATTTCTTTCAATTTTGAAAAGAAAATATTGCAACGAAATGGCAAAAGAGATTACATACAAAATCCCAATTTTAATTTAACCAGATGGCTGCGACATACACACCGAAATGATTGAATGATTTGAAATTTAAAATATAATAACATTTCATTTCATTACCTTTCTCCCTAGCGAACTTTATATACAAAACTTTAAAAATATTTTGAATTACTCGTTGAACTTTTTAAATCCTAATTATTATTAATATCATTAAAAAATAAATTTTCGCTCAAGTCCAAATTAATTTCACTAAAAAAATATTAAATATGTAATATTCAGGCCTTCAGCTTGTGATGGCTCCTCTTCTTCGCCTTTCAGCTCGATCCTACTCCTAACTGAGTTTACGCCTTGTTAGAGGCAAACAAGCTATCTATCTACGTCGGGTGAAGGCTCTACGGCTTTTAACGTAGTATTTCCAAACACCCTCGCTTTATTCAAGACCTCCCCAGTTCACGTTGTGTAATTTTTTTGTTTCGAACTATAGGGGATGAATTGGTTTAGTGGTAACCCTAACGCAAGCTTTACTTAAATTAAATACTGGGGTATGAAGTTCGTGAATGTTCATGGAAAACGCAAACAAAACTACCTAGCACGTCAATTAAGCCCTACGGTGCAATTGCTAAACATACTATGTTCCGTGGCCCTATATTATTTACCTATCATTCCTACGGACTGAAACCACTGCATCTGGTGTAGCTGCGCTTCCAGAGTGCGCGACCCTCTGCTCCCACGCCCTCTCCGCTCGATCCCCCATTGTCCTACCTGTATGGGATCGACCGCCATCCACTGGAAAGGTTAGTGACGTGCCGTTATCACATGCGCATGCACATATAGAGTACATAGATCCCCTGAAAGCCCTCGAGTCCTTCGTAGCCGTTCCTGTGGATGATTCCGTCTTCGACGCCCTCGCTGATTAATAACTTTATCTCTCGCCGTTATCTCGCTGTGCTTATTCCTTACGATCTTTTATATTTACTCTGCATTATCTTTATATCTATTACATTGTTACGTTTATTTACTAGCCGGCCTAAGTTCCGTTACCTGTATCTGGCCCTATGTCTCATTCTAGTGGTACGTTGGGTTCTAATGGATAAGGGGTTTGTAGAAGGAATGTGTAAATGTATGTGTACGCGGAAACTGTGGTTGCTTTAAATTCGGCCCCTCCGTACCCAAAGGCTCATCGGTGACTGATCCCATCTTCCTTCTCCCGACACGAGTTCCGGATACGTTGACCTGAGCCTGGATGCGCCTTTTCATGTTGGGCCTCTTCTGTGCAAAGTACCGCACCATCCCTCGCGTCAGTGTCTGGCGTCCGGGCTCAGAGCCAGTTTGCCCCCCGAATTCCAACTCCTCCAGGTTAAACTAAGTTAAACTACGGTATATATACTGAAGCTACTGTAAAGATGGTCCCGGGCCACCTGTCAAGTCAAAAATATGCGAGTGGGGAAGGGGAGTTTCCTAGGCTCCCCAACCCTCGCCTGTGAGCAACTGCAGCCCATTGGCCATTCGCGACACTACAGTGACTGCAACCACCCTCCCAGGTAGTACTTATTATAATCTGATATGCATCAATACGTTCAATCCATTCCAGACGAGGGAAGACATCCGCACGGGTGTTGTGCCACCCGTGAAGAGCCCCCTCATACACTACGTACGAATAGATACATACTAATAAAATATAATATACATACATATACTTACATATACAATACATAAATAAATAATTGTAATGGTTGGTTGCCATGTGGTTTCACGAGGCCATGACCCCTCGTATTAGTAGATGGAAAGGTGGATCTGTACAGTAGGGATATGCCTAGCCCCTGGCCAGGGATGTCGGTGTATTTTCTCCAAATGGTGTACAGCTAGAATCCTGCCATCGATGATGATGGGATCTGCCTAATTATCTCCGACTGATGTGTAACTGGAACCCTGCCATCACTGATGAAGATGATGATGTCACTATCGAAACGTCTCCTGATGACATTTAGCTGAACCGCCGCTAATGATGATGATGATGATGATGATACTATCGTAACGTCTCCTGACTATATATAGCCGAAACACCGCTAATGATGATGATGATACTATCGTAACGACTCCTGACGATATATAGCTGAAACACCGCTAATGATGATAATGATGATGATGATGATGATGATGCTATCGAAACGCCCCCTGGCTATATATAACTGGGACACGGCTAATGATGATGATGATGATGATACTATTGAAACACCTCCTGACGATATATAACTGGGACACTGCTATGATGATGATGTTGATGATACTACCGAAACGCCCCCTGACTATATATATAACTGAGACACTGCTAATGATGATGATGATGATGATACTAATGAAACACCTCCTGACGATATACGACTGGGACGCTGCTAATGATGGTGATGATGATGATGCTATTGAAACGTCTCCTGACAATATATAACTGGGACACTGCTAATGATGATGATGTTGATGATACTATCGAAACGCCTCCTGACGATATAAAGCTGAACCACCGCTAGTGATGACGATGATGATGATGATACTATCGCAACGCCTCCCGACGATATATATCTGAAACACCGCTAATGATGGTGATGATACTATCAGAACGCCTCCTGACTATATGTGACTGGAACACCGCTAATGAAGATGATGATGATGATACTATTGAAACGTCTCCTGACGGTATACAACTGGGACACTGCTAATGATGGTGATGATACTTTCGGAACGCCTCCTGACTATATATGACTGGAACACCGATAATGAAGATGATGATGATGATACTATTGAAACGTCTCCTGACGATATACAACTGGGACACTGCTAATGATGGTGATGATACTATCGGAACGCCTCCTGACTATATATGACTGGAACACCGCTAATGAAGATGATGATGACGATACTATTGAAACGTCTCCTGACGATATACAACTGGGACACTGCTAATGATGGTGATGATACTATCGGAACGCCTCCTGACTATATATGACTGGAACACCGCTAATGAAGATGATGATGATGGTACTATTGAAACGTCTCCTGACAATATATAACTGGGACACTGCTGGTGATGGTGATGATGATGATGCTATCGAAACGCCGCCTGACTATATATAACTGGGACGCGGCATATGAATAGACAAATAAATACCTAATTAATTAATGTATCATCAATTAAATAAATAAATAGAGATGAATAATTAAGTTCGGCGTCGAGCACACGGGCCGATGATGATGCTATCGAAACGCCGCCTGACTATATATAACTGGGACGCGGCATATGAATAGACAAATAAATACCTAATTAATTAATGGATCATCAATTAAATAAATAAATAGAAATTAATAATTAAGTTCGGCGTCGAGCACACGGGCCGATGATGATGCTATCGAAACGCCGCCTGACTATATATAACTGGGACGCGGCATATGAATAGACAAATAAACACCTAATGTATTAATGAATCATCAATTAAATAAATAAATATAAATGAATAATTAAATTCGGCGTCGAGCACACGGCCGATGATGATGCTATCGAAACGCCGCCTGACTATATATAACTGGGACGCGGCATATGAATAGACGAATAAACACCTAATGTATTAATGAATCATCACTTAAATAAATAAATAGAAATGAATAATTAAATTCGGCGTCGAGCACACGGGCCGCGCGATCCCTGGAAGTTCACACACATGCAGAGAAGGGTTATTTGGCGAATTAATTCGCCCCTATTAGGGTCAGTACGGATCCAACATGCAAAGAACACCTGCGGGAAAACATATGTAAAGTTTACGGTACAGGGGTTAGCTTTCACTGTCGGCGCTTCTTCCGTCTCTGTCTGGGGTGTCGAACCCGAGACCATTCTTCTTAATCGTGCGCCACCTTTATATATCGTTATAATCTCAAAACGGAAAGAGGATGACATGACTTACCCATCTGCCGCCGATTATATCCATTCCAGTGCATCGTAGTTTCACTTTATGTACCTCACTTTATACCTAAGGATTGCGAACACTTGCCTTGCACGCGCACACGATTCACAGGCCCCTAATTAACTATAGTTCGCGACCTAACCTTTGATCCTGCCATCACGCGTTTTTAAGTTTCCGTAGCTGGGGCTTAGTATCCAGCCTCGGCAACTATACGGTGTATATACCTTAATCAAACCGAAACTAGACATTATTTTCTTTTCCTTGAATTTATATTCCTCGAGATACCGGAATTAGACTCTAGCTCGACAATTGTAAGTATTTATATATCTTAATAATACTGCAACGTAGTCCTTATTTCCGTCTTACGTATCCGTACTTCCCGGGTCATCGAGACTAGACCCCAATTCTAATGATCATACTCTAATGATTATACGCACCGATATTTTCCATAAAACCCGTTACCCGTTATTTTCCGATGTTACATATTCTTATATTTATCCGAAATACCGGGATTAAGCTTCGAATCTAGGATTCCATCCATTTATAAGTTTTAACAAACCCATGAAGCAACCACTTGTCTACTTGTTGTTGTTAAAGAATTGATTGCTTCTATAATGAAACCCCACTGGTCTACATCTTTATAAGGTCAATACATATTACTTTTAGGGTCCGCCGATTTAGTTTTATTCTTAATATTATTATTATTATTATTATTATTATTATTATGATTATGATTATTATTATTATTATTATTATTATTATTATTATTATTATTAATTAATTACACGGCTTAATAGCCTTTTACAACAGGTTTATACATAATTAAAATACAACAAACGATTAAATGTAAAAGAAAAATAAAGGGTATAAATGTAAAAAGTATATATACATAGTTTAGAAATAATGAGGTTAGACATGTATGTAAAAAAAAGGTATATATGCAAAAAGTGTAAGGTAGCAGGTTTATACATAATTAAAATACAACAAACGATTAAATGTAAAAGAAAAATAAAGGGTATAAATGTAGAAAGGTATATATATACATAGTCTAAACATAATGAGGTTAGAAATATATGTAAAAAAAGGTATATATGCAAAAAGTGTAAAGTTGCAGGTTTATACATAATTAAAGTACAACAAAACGATTAAATGTAAAAGAAAAATAAAGGGTATAAATGTAAAAGGTATATATATACATAGTTTAAACGTAATGAGGTTAGAAATATATGTAAAAAAAGTATATATGCAAAAGTGTGAAGTAGCAGGTTTATACATAATTAAAATACAACAAACGATTAAATGTAAAAGAAAAATAAAGGGTATAACTGTAAAAAGGTATATATATACATAGTTTAAACGTAATGAGGTTAGAAATATATGTAAAAAAAAGTATATATGCGAAAGTGTAAAGTAGCAGGTTTATACATAATTAAAATACAACAAACGATTAAATGTAAAAGAAAAATAAAGGGTATAAATGTAAAAAATTGTATATACATAGTTTAAACATAATGAGGTTAGACATTTATGAAAAAAAAAGGTATATATGCAAACAGGTGTAAAGTAGTGATCTCAGAAATTTTTATTCACCGATAATATAGCAATATTAAATTTGAATAGCCAGCTATATATATAAAAATTTAAGACATTATATAAAAATTTAATATTTTGAAAAGGAACGATCATATAGTGTTTTTTAAATTTTGAGAGAGATAGATTTAAAATGTCGACATATGTAGGTAGTTCATTGCCAAGTTTGTGCATTGATAACAAAATTATATTATTCTTAATATGATGTAATGAATATGGTTGCATGATTGACATCTTCGTCGACAGTCTGGAGAAAGTAAAGGTTACACTTAAAGAGGCAATACTGCTTCGTTACTGACTTCAGCTGTTAATATGTAATGGTGGGTAATATATATTTTTCGTACACATTGCCGCTTTGTACTTTATATTTTTAATTTCTGTACTCATGTTTCGATGCTATTCCGGTACTTTTAATAATTTGCTACTTGTAATTTATATTGTTTAATGTATGTTCTTTTAATTTTATGATATATTTTTTCATGTAAAAGCCTATACGCATTGCTGCTCGTTACCTACTCTAAATTTTTAATTTTTATACTCATGATTTGGTGCTATTCCTGAAACTTTTAATGTATGTGCTTTTTGAAATTTATTTTATACTCTTTATGTAAAAGCCTAATGGGCGTAAACAAATAAATAAAAATAAATAAATAAATAATTTTATTATCATCTCGAATATTTGATATCCACTCTCCGGAAAATTTTAATATATTTTAAATCATTTTAATATAATTTATCATTTTAATATGGTTTAGGAATAACGGAATTCTGTAATTTCTACGAGTATAAACAACCCCAATCTTACCAAATCCATTTTATGTAGTGAAAGACGCGGGACTTATATTCTTCCTAAAATGTAAAACGAACCCGGTCTAGATGAAACATCCTTATTTAGTTTCAGGACAACGAGGTTTACGCGTTCCACGAGGAATATGATATAACCCGATCTAAACGAAGGTAATTTTATATAATTTTAGGACAACGGAACTTACAAATTTCATAAGGTATATCGTGAAGCCAATCTAGGCGGAGACACTACGTATATTTTAAACAGAGTAAGAGTTTAAATTTTATCATCAGGCCTAATAAACCGCAAGAATGTCCTAGGCATAGTAAACAAAATAGCGGTCAAAGCTGTAGTGTTTCTATGTTCACACGTTTTAGCTCAAAACGAATACTATAATTTTCACATTTATAATACAAGACGCGAATTTCTAAACGAATCATTTTAAAATAGTTCTGATTGAAATATTTATTAAATATGAAATATTTATTTCATATTTATTAAATGAAGGCGCGAATTCTAAACGAAACACTAACATTGCTCAAAAACGGGACCCTATATTTATATATGCTTAAAATGAAACGCGAATTCCCGAACGATAGCATTTTATATAACTAAATGTAACGAAATCTTATATAGTTTATAAATAAGAAGACCCGGCCCCAGGCGGTTTTTATATATTTTCAATATAACGAGGCCCTATAACATCTTTATAAGTATAATACAACCCCGGTCTATCGAAACAATGTACTAGAAGTTTTTATATGTTTGAGTACATGATATACGTTTTTTTTTATACGCGTTTTTATACGCGAGATTTACGTTTTCGTACAATACGAAGTACCCCAAATTATACAACCGCGAAGTTTACATCACTCCTAAAGTATAACCAGGACTAATTGAAACATTTTTCATAGTTTAAGTCCGCGAGGCAGATATCTTTCATAAAATATAAAGTAACCAGAATCAAATTAAACATATTTTTACCTTATAGACTTTCCCCAACGCGCGTAATAATCCCGGCCACATGAAACGGTTTTATATGTTTTAATAACGCGGGACCTATGTTTTCCTATATAATATAAGATAACCCGGGCCGAACGGAAGCAATTTTATATACTTTATAAAATAGTGAAACTTGTACTTCTGTATACCGTAAATAAACCCCGGCCCCCACGAGACTATTCTATATAATTTTTTAGAATAATGAAATTTCATACATCTGTAAAATTGTAAATAAACCCCGATTCTCACGGAATTACTCTATATAATTTTAAACGAAATGAAAATCTAGATTATTATGGGCTGAACCTGATACCCCGCGAGATCAGCTATATATTTTTCACTAAACGTATTTTAATCCCAGAATTTATTCGCTATAATTTTAACGGACTCTTACTATTAAACATAAACAAGAGAAATTATTAAAATAAACTAAATATCCTTTCAATAACTAAAATAAATCCGGTCTAATCGAAACATTTCATATAACGAAATATTATGTGCCTTACAAATGTAAAAATTAAAATGTGACCAAGTTAAATTAATTAAATTTTAGCAAAAAATAGGTAATTTTATAAGACTTATTTAAAATCGAATCTGTTAGTAACAACCCCTTTATCTTTTAACAATTTCCCGCGTGTTTAGCATAAAATCGGTATCTTTATAACGCACAGCTAGTTTCCAGAGATCCGCCAATACTATACTTAGTAAAACGAGAATTTAACTAAATTTGAACTCTACCGTTTCCTGAAATTCTGCGAATATTATTCTGTGAACCTAGTAAGACGACAAAAATAATTAACTTTATAGGACATAGTGATTTCCGAAGTTCCGACATGCCAGATTAATTACCTTTATAAAATAAAATCAAACCCGCACTCTGAGTTAAAACCCTTTTAACAGGACCTCGCGTATTTAGCATAAGATAGGTATTTTTACAAGATTTATTAACAATTTCCCGCGTGTTTAGCATAAAATAGGTATCTTTATAACGCACAGCTAGTTTCCGGAGGTCTGCAAATATCAGTTCTATATATGCCGGACTAATCAACTTAATAGAGCGCAGTAATTTCCGAAGTTCTAATATGCCAAATTAATTACCCTTTATAAAATAAAATCAAACCCGTACCCCCCTTTTCTTTTAACGTGAGCAATGTCGAAGAGTATATTTACCCGTATGTCACTTTCACTTGAAGTTAAACTATAATTTTCACCCACTGAGACACTCTAAGTCGACGGTAATTATCACTCACGGTAATTATCACTCAAAAAAACAACCGACGCAGATTTGCGCTCTCGTAGACCGTCACCAACTGCCTGATTTCTGCTGTGTCTTGACATTTTAAACCCCCCCTAGCAGCCAAAGGTCCTAAGTCGTGTGTTTCCAGGATTTTCAATATCCTACTTTCCTTGAAACCTAAATCTTTGTTCCTAAGATTCAATTTGGCAAAAAAAAAACCATATCTCCACTCGGATATGTCAGTTGATCCCACCTCCTGTTGCCGTCTCTGTCTCCATCCCTGTGCCTTTTTGGGACGGACTCAGTGGCTTCGGACGAATTGAACTCGCTTCACAAGCGCGATAATTAATTTTTAATATTTAATTTCTAAGTTCAGTCCATATTGTCGTTTGATCAACCGTAACTACAATCTATCGGGTACTCCCCTAATCATAGTTGATGTTTCTTCATTATCTACCATTATCATGTCCCGTTCTCCCGTACTTTCACTCGTCTTTATACGAAATTTAACGTTTCTTGGCCGCTATATCATGGGATCAATTTCCATATATTCACCACGTGCACACTGCATACCTAGATATAACAATCATCCAAAGGCACTATACCTAATTTTAAATTAATTTTGGGCGATCTTTTCTCGTGGGTCCCCAATGAATCCTGTCTTTTGGCCGCGACTCTCCGCGCACAGGGACGTATTAGCTCCCTCCGTTGCGGAATTTAAACATAATTTGTAACCATTTATTATTATTTTTATTGGCAGTAAGATTGATCCACAAAGTAACTATGTTACATAGACAGTGAATATTCTCGAACAATATTATACTGGAAGAGTACTATTCGCTATAACACAATAAACTATTAATGTAAGTTAAATTAAATTTTTAAATTCAGTGGAAGATTTTTAAGATCGTTTTGCTTTTAATTTTTTTCCCAAAACAAAATAAATAAACAAATAAATAAACACACAGATACACACTCACACAACCCACTATTGAACATGTTTTTATTATTCTTTTATCGATTGTATGTATGTGTTTTCGCGTAATTGGCCCAAAACTCTGTGCATCAATTATTGTCTTTTCTTCAAAGATTGATTAATTATATGGCTGTAAGAAACCCAATAAATGAAAACAAAAAAAACAAATAAGTAAATAAACCTCCAGTGCCGCAGGCAAGGCGTCGGATTAATTCAGTGCTCATTCATTGCCAAGGCACTGGACGCCTCCGCTGATAACTATATACCGCTCACCATGTTCTTAGAGGTGTGTTGAAAGATTGCTAGTATCGGTCGAATCGGTCTCAAGTAGTTGTCTGTATTTGTACGTTTATCATTATTACATGCTCTTGCTATATCCGTTCCACTTCACATTATTGTTCCTCCCGTCTTCGAATTTCTATCACACTATGTTCTCCTATGTTTTGGTACTTATATGCTTGCTTTTTACTTGCATTTACTCCTATATATATTTGTTTCATTTATCCATCCATCTATAAGATCCCCATACGCTTTATCCTTTTATTTCATGTGTATATGGGCCGCAAATTCATATTATTTTATTTACAATATTCTTATCTAGATTGTTGCGCGGTATGATTGATGATCCCCAAACTATGCAGAGCATTGGTTTGTATGCTCATGACAATTACACTAGACATCGTCAGCATAGATCGTTTCACATTCCAATATACAGGACCAACCTGCCGATGGTTATGCCTGTTGGAAGAGCCACAGCCATGCTGAACAAAATCGCTCTGGGTATTGATATATTCCATGTGTCTGAGGGGGTTTTCCGAAGCGGGATTCTCCTACACCTTTGACCAGATTTATGTTATTTTTAATTTATTAAATATTTTCATTTTTGATATATACTTCTAATATGTATGCCTTAAACATTTTGTGTGTCATGTACATATTATCATGAAATAAATTGAATTGAATTGAATTGAATTGAATACACTTGTTCCAATTATGTTTTGTGGTTATTACGAGCAAACCCGGCGAAATCTGAGCTAGAATAGCCAATCGTATACACGTTACCCGTCCTGTTGAAACTACGCTAACGTAGGGCAGGTTTGTAGTGATTACATAGTTAATATATTGTATCTATATTCGAGTATATTATTTTCTTGTCGTGCCATTAATATGCTTACACGTTATCGTTATCTCTTTCCTAACCGTATATACCGTCATTGCACAATTACCTATCTGTTGTAAAAGCCTGAAGAGCGTTAGTCTACAGATAAATATAATAGAATTATAGTTAACTTTTCTATCTGCCTACGTTATCCGATTCCCGCGAAACGAAAATAAATCATTATCCGCTCAGTTAAGGTCACCCCTCTGGTATATCGTATACGTTTTAATCCGTGTTATTACAAACTATTTATGGGCGTTTTCCTCTCGCGATCCCCCGATTAGACCTGCCTTCCTTGCCTTTGCTCATATTCTGCTATCTCTCTCGCGCGGCAATCCACTTAAGAAGGCGATTAATGACGTTTAAGCGGCTTCAAAACCACAGCAAAAAAGTCTATAATTCAGAAACCTCGTGGAACTGTCAATATCATCGTCACCTTAGAGTAGACGTTAATCGGTTTTTTAACGGCTCTAAACGCAATAATCGCGCCCCAAATCTCTGAAAACCATGTTCAGCTTTTTTATGTGAAGCACATGCGGACCGCTCGGACCGCATCGATCGTCAACCATTTGTACCAAACACGGCTTTACCACAAGATCAATATGATTTATAAAAATTGAATAGTAACTGCCCGTAACCTATATCCGATCAATCGCTACTAACTCCCTCCCAATACTAGCGTTTCATCATTCCCAAATTTTTGTAGCTCCAATACTACGGCCAGTTTATTGAAAAGACAGAAATTGATATCATTAGGTCAAAATATTGTAATAACGCTTCCGTCAATATGAAGAAAACGCGTGTAAGTTTTTACCTACTGACAATTTCAATTACAAACCTTTGTCGTAATTTTAAATATCATTTGCGCCTATCTTTGACATTTGACATATATATATATACCTATGGGTACAGTGTTAAGGGATGTCACCGATAAATCGGTTTTGCTAATTTCGCGTTCCGTCATTTTTGCGGTAGGAACTTTTCTGCATTTGGGACATAAAAAAGATTTTAGATTATAATAATAAGTAAAAATTGGACTCGTGTCCCAATATACCGCGTTGTATATTTATACTTGAAATACGAAGTTTTATGCTACATAATACGTACTATAGATAAAACCACAGTATACTAAGAACAGTAATACGTCTTCATACAAACGGCCGCTACCAATTAAAATGTGTGCGTGCGTGCTCGGCGCCGTGTACGCACGCACTGTGCCACACACATTGACATAGAATATGGGGGCACAAGGCGGCGGCAGTAAGGGCCGTGCCTTCGGTGCTATTCGCGCTCACAGCCGCCGCTTTAGAAAAAAATGCCTTTTTTACGTTTGTGGTGCTTTACTAAAAAGGAGTGTTGATTATCACAAAGACTGAGTTTTTAAAAATCTACGTTGATGTTAATCAGCGTTCTTGCAATTTAAGCGCAGAAACTAGGTATACTAATTAGAGAAATTTTCGGGTTTCGTGTCTACCTTATGCGTCGGAATCTCAGACGCTACGAGTTAAAAGAAAGGGAGAAAAATAAAGTGACAACCCTAGCGTCAATGCAAGAGTAGGCTAATAACTCGCCGACAGGCCGGAGATAAACTACTGTTCTGGGTATACTGTGATAAAACGTTCGTATTTCAAGTATAAACATACATATATTATATATTCGCGTGGCGAAGGTAACGTACCGAAACTTACACTAAAATACCAAAATCACGAAAATTATTATTTTATTAAAACGAATTTGATTCTGATGAATATTTAATTATACACATGTGCTTTTGTACAAAATCTTGTGCAATCATTTTGTACAAAAATGATACTGGATCTCATATTGTACCACGATTATTGATTTAAATAAAATATAAAGAAATCACAAAGAGATGTTAGAAAAATCAAGAAATATATATATTTTAGTGACATATAATTATATTTAAACTCAGCACACTGACGAAAATTCATAATTTTAAGGAATTAACTTGTATTTTGAGCATGCGATGCATGAAAATTTTTTTTTTATAAACGTAATCCCAAAATACAAAACATTAAAATTAAATTTCGATGTAATTTTGAAATTATTATAATTTTGGAACACATTTGTGTTGACTAGACCTCTTTCCATTTAAGAAAGAAAATCGAATTAGTATGTGTAAGCCATGCGTACGACGCACGTACGTTGTTTCATTGCGTTGGCGTTTACGGGTATAAACACCAACACAATGAAACAATTCGCATCATACGCACGGCTTACACATACTAATTCAATTGTCTTTCTTAAATGGAAAGAAGTCTACCCGTCCGACCGATTAAAGTAGGTACTATAAGTTTGAAGAGAACTTAATAAATAAAAAATAAAAAAATGTCGATTCATAGGAATGTGCACATCCCTTCCATCTGTTGCGAATAACTTAACGTTTGTTTACGTTTTAGAGCATTCTCATTGGTTAAATTCATTAATTCCAAATCTGTCAAACTTAAAACGTCCCATTTGACGGCGTCACAATGTTATATGAATAGCTGTCAAGATCCAGATATAGCATAAAGATCCAGACATTGCTATCTTCAGAATCGGGCCCATTATCAGTTGATAATCAACCATTAGTTAGGATTTTTGGAGATAAAAATGAGATTCCGAAAATTGCAGCGTCAAGGTTACAGAGGTATGCAGTGATTTTATCGGGGTTTAACTTTTAAAAATAGAATACGTAAGCTCGAATAATAATGTCTCAGACTTTTTGAGTAGGTGTCCCATAGAGGAATGTTCGGAAATAGCAGACGAGGAAATTAGTTATGTTAATTTTTTTCAAGGGACTAATCCTATAGGTATAAATTTAGAAGTAATTGGGGCGGAAATGGAAAAAGATGAGAGGTTAAGAGAGATAAAAAAATATTTAAAATTAGGATGGCCGAATTCGAGTAAGAAAGATTGGGAAATAAAGATTTTTTGGGATATAAGACATGAGTTATCTCTAGTAAAGGGGTGCATTTTATATCAACATAGAGTGATTGTGCCGGTAAGTCTTAGAGACAAGGTGCTAACGTTATTACATCGGTCTCATTTAGGGGCGGTGAAAACTAGGAGTTTAGCGGGTACGTATGTTTGGTGGCCCAGAATCAATAGGGATATAGAAGCGTTAACACAGGCATGCGTGGAATGTCAACAAACCAAGAGGGAGGCGCATAAAAGTGAGTTAACAGTATGGCCTTTCGAAGAATCAGTATGGACCAGGATACATATCGAACATGGGAATTTGGGTAGTAGGAATTTTTTAATTATCGTCGATTCAACTTCAAAATGGTTAGATTGCGTAGAAGTGAAATCTTTTGCTTCGGGGGAGAATATTCAAATTCTAAGAAGATTCTTTTCACAATTCGGATTTCCAAAAACACTGGTGAGTGATAATGCCACGTGTTTAGTATCAATGGAGTTTAAAGATTTTTGTAGGGAAAATGGGATAAAGTTGATCACATCTCCGGTATATCATCCGCAAAGTAACGGGCAAGCAGAAAACGGGGTCAAGACATGTAAAGATTTTCTAAAAAAAATATTGAGGGGGAATGGATATCCGAGGGATTATGAAACAAAGTTATGTAATTTCCTAACAGACTACCGAAATTCAATTCATGCTACAACGGGTGTGGAACCAGCAGTTATGCTGATGGGAAGAAAAATCAGGTCAATTTTTGATGCTTTGAAACCAGATAAGGAGGTGTCAGAAATTATAACGCAAAATTCTCAACAGATTAAAAACAAAGTTTTAGAAAATCAAGAAAGTCAGAAAAAATATTTTGGGGGAAAAAAAACATTTTCGTTTAATGTGGGAGATAGAGTGTGGGTCAGGGATTTCAGACCAAGAGATAATAAATTATGGGTTCCAGGAGAAATTATAAGTAAAAAGGGGAGTAAAATTTATTGGGTCAAGATGGAAGTCACAAAGCAGATTTGGAAGGAGGTACCATAGCGGAGCGCAGCGGATCACATTATTTAAATTATTATATTTTCAAAAATAAAGATATGGAATTGTAAATTAAATATGTAGCTAAAAAAAGAAAACAAATTGTGTTTGTGTTCGGTCAAGTCTATGTACTTATGTAGCTAGTTAGCTCCATCCTCAGGGGGGGAAAGGTGTAAGAAGGTAAATCTCCCGGCGGCAGGCGTGGAGGGGACGCGCGGGACCGGTGCGTCACCGGCAGCGGACGGCCGCGACGGCACTTGAAATTCGGCAGGCCTTAGGTACAGTCTAGTAAGAGAATATACATCGCTTAAAAGTTACCTACGCGTATTTATATTGACGCCTGCCCTCTTCCTTGAAAACCCAACTTAACAGTTATGTAAACCCATCTTTGTTAATCTGTTGCAGCTTGAACTTATAATTATGAGAGGCACCTGAAGCGGCTCGAGAGAGAGAGTTCAGTGCGAACTTCACCGAAAGGACCCTGAGATTGAAATAGAGGAGTAAGGTTAGTCCCATTCTTCTTCGATTGAACAAGCTGGTGATGACGAGGGGCTCAAATCATGAGGATCTGAACTCCACGTCATAATATTTTAAAATAATAATATCGACACGACTTACCTTTCAGAGCCTAAAAACTTATTTTTTCCGGTTGTCGTACCTGTAAAGCGCCCTTTAAGCGTCTCTTAAGTAAAAATGGCGCTATATAAATTAACATAAACATAAACGTGTGGTAAACAGTTTCAGCAGAACCGCAAGCTATATGAACGCGACACAAATGCACTTATTAAATGTAATTTCGTGTAACCGCAATCTGAATATACGTTTGTATATAAAAAACTGAAGACAAGAGGCGCACACGTTTACATGATAAAAAATTAAAATTTTTATATACTGTCGTGATATTTTAAATACCACAACAAATTTGAATTTCCCCCCATCATAATTATAGGTAATGTAGATTATCTACATTATCCTTCCTTTTGGTTTAGTACAAATCCGTCTTCTGACGTGCCAATAAGAACGTTGTATTTTCAAAACTACCCAATCGAAAGCCTGTCCTCGAAGAATCAGCTGCCTACTGCGTCGACCCCGTTTTCACGTTGCAGCGCGGTTCTGTATTTCTCCCACTTTCACCCCCGCCCGCTCTTTTTGCCAGGCCGTTCTCGGGTACAGTCGACCGGTCGTTGATCGATTGCTTTGTAAAACGCGGCCCGCCAAATTCTTGTCAAGCTTCAAGTGTCTCTCGGTTATAAAATACGAGTGATCTCTGAAACAAATATTGTACCAATACCGCGGTAAATCCTTCTAGCACCAACTAGTGCGCGATTTAAGTTATAAACTGTTTCGGATTACACAAATAACCCAAGATTTGTGTTGGATTCACACGCCGTACGTGCTACAAATACCTTTAATTGCATCATCCGACAGCAATATAGACTCGCGAGTAAGCTCGCAGTCGTAAAACCTCACGAATATCGTCTAAAAAAAGGGAACTCTTGTCCACGGCAGGTGTTCCTTACCTACTAATTTAGTACATGTGACAACCCTAACGGCATTGTATCTATTAACCCCCTTCGTCTTTTTATTCAGGCCTTCCCGTGTCTAATGACCCCCCTTCATGTCGTATCTACACACCCCGTACGACGTGCCTATTCTCCCTTTAGCGTGTCTTCTTCTTCTTCTTCTTCTTCTTAAAATAAGGCAATCCGCCCTCAAAGAGCGATTTGTGCCATTTTGCAAGTTATAAATAGGGTAATGCTAAGGAAGGGAAATTAATCATAGATTTATGTCATTTTCTGACAAGAATTTTGATATTATCGCTATCAGCGTGTTAGCGTGTCTGTTAACCTCTTAACGATTTAAAAAACGGCAAGTTTAACATTTTGCATTATTTTAACTAATATAATTAGGTAGTTTCTACTGTTACTTGTCAAAAATAATCGGCACTCACTGACGTTTCAAAATACACCAAATTCGTTTATGTATCTGCACTTTAACTTATTAAAAAACACCAAGTTTTACGAGCTCTACTTTGCAGCGAATTACATAGTCACCTTTATGACGTTATTTTTTTTTGTGTTTCACTCCGTAGACAATCAAGCGATGCTATTCTATAAAAAATATAATGAATTAGTAAAAAAAACAAACCCGTATGTTTTTTTGTACAATGCCACTCGGATATTTTGGGTTAAAAAACTTTTTTGGTTTTGTGTCTACCCCGTGAATTCTATTAACCCCGTTTTACAGTATTTAACATAAGTTATTTAGTGGCAACCCCCACGTGCCCCCGACAACATAGACTTCTACTACCCCTCGTGTTCCAAAATATTAATAACTTTTTACAAACCATAACCTCCTTGGCCGTTCCCGGCATATTGTTAAAAGCATAATTTGCATACCTAGCGAAGACCTGTACGAGAGGAGGGTTCGTTTACTTTATCAGTGAGAACAATAATTTACTGAGAAAAATATTCATCTTGTCATCTAAACTTGCCGAACATCTCATCACTTCATCTTATTTATGTGTTTCTATGATTGTATATAATGTTGAATATTTCAGCCTTATTCTCATATATTTTATGTGTTTCGTCGAATCTCCATATTGTCTTTGACTACATTTCATAATTTCAATACATGTCCCATGTACCCCCTGTCCCTAAAACATGTGTTTCTATAATATATAACTTTTGCGTGCAGTATTGACTCCAGCCACGACTTACCACGAGGGTCCGGGATCCAGAAACAACTCTTCCCGGTAAATTTTCGACAAGTAGAACCATACTGAGTTCAGCCAAAGCCTAAGGTATCATACTAATTATTGTATTATTTTTCTTATAGGACCCTGTCACTTTTTTAATCTCTTACCACCATGTCTACGTTCATAAGTCCTTACTATATCTAATAGCATTAAATAATTTATCGTTAACTTCATAACTTTCGGGAATTCAGTACAACTTGGTACGACTTACTGAACGAAAATCGGATTATTGTCCCTAAGTACTCGTCATTATACTTAATTCTAAATCTGCATTTCTTTTATTACAAATACCGCGTCATTCAATTGACAATATTAAGTTACGTAATAATCGAAACAATTTGATGTTAGTAAGTGGAGGATTACCCACTAAAAAATATTATAATGAATGACATTTGCACGTGTGCAATTCAAATTATGTACAACATAATGGATCTTTAAGCATCTGGATGGATTCAAGTCCATCATTTCTATCATGAATTAGCAGAAACAACCGATTTGTACGATGTCGCATCATCGGACAATAATCAAATGTCCGCTAGTAATGGAAAAATCAGTAACTAGAAGTTAATAAATCGAGAAAATTTGATCTGATATCGTCACCGAGTAAGGACTAAATCAATTGCAAATGGAGGGATATTCGGGAGCTATAAGGATGAAAGGCAGGCTTGCGGACCTGATGCACTGTGGACGAGAAGGATGCGGCCTTTGGAACTCGGCTGTGCGGAACACTCCCGAGGACTACGGGACGATCTCTCCAGGGACGGCGCAGTCTTGCGCCACCCACATCGAGGTTACTCATTACAGAAATCTGTGACTTAGATCAGTTCATGCTTTATTATTTTAGAATGCTCAATACTAGACTTAGCTCACGATTAGTGGCCAACTTAAAACAATGTACATCGATAATAATTTAGGTGTAGATAGTCCGCTGTAGATAACCAGATAGCTAGGTACAATTACTTTGTAACAATTTGTGTAATAAATTATGTTATTAAATTAATCTGTTTCAGTTAATTGTAAAGTCCATCTAAACTAGCCTAGTAATACTCTGTATAGTTACTGTCCATAAACCCTGGTCTCATTGCTCTACATCGGTAGTCGGTGGAGAACGAACTTCTTTCGGGCGGGTGAAAATAAAACAAAGCAGAAGTCTCTTCCAGACCTGACTACAAAATACGCGAAGCGTACCTGTACAAAAATAGTCCGTCTCAATTGTTACGGACAGGTAGATTATGATGGCAACATCATAATACGATGTTGTTGATGATGATGATGACCCATCTCAAGTCATCAGAGGGGGCCCTCTTTTAGGGCCACCGTCCTTGTGATAGGACAGACACTGTGAGTATGACAATATGCAGGAACATACAACGGTGGGGGTGCACAGCATCCCACTATGCATCCGCGCGGGTAGTCGGTGCGGGCGGCGAGTCCGGCGCTGCGATCTTTAGGAGGATAGAATGCCGCACTGACGCGATACAGTGGTATCTCCGGAGGAACCCGTGGACGATTGATCGAGCGACGGGCCTTCAGAGGCTGCGATCGGTCTCCCAAGAATTCCCTGAAGAAATTGCATTTGTGTCTTACAAAATGAATGTTGTGAATATTTGAAATACTTAAGAAATGAAATATTTTAAGTTGAAATATCTTAAGTCGAATGAAGCATTTAAGGAATTAGTTAAGGCACTTTGTAAATGTAATTTATGTATTTTTTGAATAAAAATCCATGTGTCTTGTTTATTTAAATACAAGGAAAGCTTGCGCGACAGCGCGGAGCGCAGCGTGTGCCGTTATAAAACGGCCGCTAATTTGATGAAATTTGGTAAAATTAAGGTAAAGAATCCTTCCTCAGAGAGGCGAGGAAGTGAAAATACCTAAGTATTTAAATGCGCCAAATGCACCTCTCATTGTGATATTTTAATTTGAAAATTAAAAAGTAACATTTTGTTTGACCGACTCCTTGGGGTAGGCAAACACCTTGTTAGCACTGCAAAGGTAAATGGGTTCCAAACCAACGCTGGTCGAGCGAGCCACTGGGAGGTTCCCGGCTTTGCCGCGGCAGGCCCTAAGGCCTCGGGTACGATACGAGCGGCAAGCGGCAGAGCGTCAGAGCGTCAAGGCGCCCGAGTAGTAAAGGAAGCCGGCCACGATATGACTAACCTCAGTACTGTGCCGTCAATGTGACCCTTACTACTCGGGCGCATTGACGCTCTGACGCTCTGCCGCTTGCCGCTCGTATCGTACCCGAGGCCTTACGGCCGACCGCGTGGCCGGTCGATATTTTTGAACTCAGATTACGGACGTTACAGACGTCATATCGATCTGAAACCTTTTTTATCATGTTCCTTGTGTAAACATCTATTGGAATGATATATTTTCACATATGTGAAATTTCTCGGGCGCGCTTTATTTGTCGCGGCCCACTTTGAATGCTTATTACACAAGTAATATTTGTTTGACACACAATTAGAATCTGAAAAACACTTGTTTTCTATTTTTTACTGATTTTAATCTAACACTTGTTTTCTATTTTTTACTGATTTTAATCTGACCGCCGCTGCTTGACGGCCGAGTTAAATATGGGCAAAATCACAAAAATTGAAATAACTTCCGATAGTGTTCGATCTTGATGAATCTTTTTGTGTCATGATCGCTATGTTGATACCTATCTGAGGAATATACATACAGCTACGTAGACTCATTTTTGACTTGGAAGAAAAATTGACCTTTTGAGATATTCTTAAAAACACGATAATTATAGAAAACCACTTCGTCCATAGTCGAGAGTGGTATCAAAATACACGTTAAGGCAATTACTATTCAGTAGTCATGCAAAGCATCGCGTGTCAATTTAGTCTACTACCATTTATGACCTGATTAAAATTCGAACCTTCACGGTCGACTTGTTTGACGCATTTTCTAAATTTGTAGGACCCTGCAGGTCCAATGAATATGTCACAGCCTTGAGTAAGGTCCTGGGTTAAAAACTTTAGGCCACACAACGTGATAAAGTTTTTAACCCCGTGGGGTTCATGCAAAATATTTTATGACTCTTTTTCTGTCTTCAGAGCGGGCTCAGTACGGCCTCTCGCGGACATAGTTCCCCAAAGCACCGTGAGATGGCGCCTGTCACCCACTCCGGATTTCTACGTCAGCCCCGATTGCGGCTGAGAATCAGGCCCAGCCTCTGCAATTTTCTGTGCTCCTGGCCGAGAATCCTGGACCACCACGACTGACGCTCCTCTACGAGGTATTTCGCATTCAAGGCGCAAAGCTCTACAGTACACGAGGCGTCTGCACTGTTTAGCTCGTGGAGTTTAGCTTGGATGGACTATGCATGGAACCACAACCTGCTACCCACATCTAGACAACGCTACTGTGCTGGCTGTAACTGGAACTCCAGTTACAGCCAGCACAGTAGCGTTTTGGGTACAGTGGCGGATATACCAACCTAGAGGCGCTGGTAAAAGCAAATTTCGCAGTGAAATCACTTGGGGTGCAGTCAGAAATCACTACTGCAGCCCGCATCGATGTTAACGATGTTCTTGTTGAAAGATCATGACGGTTTCCACTCGTCAACAGTCAAATGGCCAGTGGGAGACCGGCCTACTCTGGAAACAGGGAGAAATTAAGTTGCCTGAGAGCTGTCAGTGCGCAATCAATCGCCTGGCTGGTATCCAAAGCAAAATGGAAAATTACCCAAATTACGCAACCGTGTACAAAAACAAAATGGCCGAAAACATAAGCAAGGATTACGCTCGCGCACCATCAGCTGAGCAAGTAACCCACTGGTATTTACCATACTTTGCCGTCGTCAACCCAAATAACCCTGGAAAAATAATGATCGTTTTCGATGCGGCAAGCAAATGCCGGGGTGTTTCCTTTAATGACGTTCTGCTTACCGGACCGGATCTACTATCATCCCTGCTAGGCAACGTGTTTCGGTTCCGGGAAGGGCGAGTGGCACTGGCAGCTATGTACGGGAAATGTTTTTGCGCATCAAAATTATAGAAACAGACCAGTGTGCAGAGCTGTTCTTGTGGAAAGAAAAGGAAAATGAGGAGCCAAAAACCTACCAGAAGACATTAATGGTCTTCGGCACAGTACGTACACCCAGCAGTGCGCAATATGTGCGAAATAAAATTGCGGACGCCAGCGCCCACGAATTCCCAGCTGCAGCCAAGGCAGTACGATCCTAGTTCTATATGGATGACTACCTCGACGCGGTATCTACGAAGCGATCAAGATGGCCAAGGAAGTGTGCGAAGTATTGCGCCGGGGTGGTATACACCTCACCAACTGGCCTCCAATGACTCACCTGCGCTGGCCCACATAGAACCCCAAACGCGTGCAGTGGCGCCGATCCAGATAGTAGGAGAAAGTACAACAACAGAAAGAGTACTCGAAATTACTTGGGAGCCCACTGCTGATAAATTTATGTTCAAATTTATTAACATTCTGGAACTAAAAATCGATGACCACCCAACCAAACGACAACTCTTGAGCGCGGTCATGCGAATTTTCGACCTGGTAGGGTTTGTGGCTTGTCTGCTGATAAGATCTAAAATTCTCCTGCAAGCTGTTTGGCGATCAAAAATCGGCTGGGATGAGGAAACACATTGAAAAATGGCGCGCGTGGAACCGACTCCTCAGAGGCAACGAATGTGCAATACCACGACAGTCTATTTTGAGTCAACACAACAATCCGACTCTACATGTATTCTGTGACGCTTTAGAACTGGCGCACTTCATAAAATAACAAGATGGACGAAAAAACGTGGTTTTTATTTCCGCCAAATGTGAAGTTGCGCCGCTGAAACCACTGTCAATTCCACGTCTTGAGCTACAGGCAGCACTGATGGCCGCATGATTGGCGGCCACCATAAAACAAAAACACATCTGCAAGGTCAAGCAGATGATATTCTGGACCGACTTAATGACGGTCGTTTTCAACTCGGAGAAATAGACGAGCTCACCGACATCACAGCTTGGAAGTGTGGTGCGGACGCAACATGACCCAGCGGACCTGGGGACCCGAGATGGCGAGCCACCAGACCTGGCCACAAATGGAATGTGGTTCAGGGGACCAGTCTCTCTCAGGCGACACGAAACGACCTGGCCACAAGAAACTATCCAACCGCACTCCGACTTTCGGAATAACGACGAAAAATTGTGATGACCATCCGTCCCGCCACATACGAGAATGAAACTTTGCCCAACACGAGGCGTTTTTCCTCATGGACTCGACTGATAACGTACCACGGCGTGGGTAAAGCGCTTCATAACGAATTGTCGCAATACAAAAGACAAGGTACTTGGACGAGATTTGACAATGAATGAGCGCAATGCAGAAGAACGCGCTTGGGTCCTACACACCCAGATGTGCGCTTTTGAACTTGAAATACGGCTGCTTCAACGTGGGGAGATTCTCCCGTAGGTTAGCCGAGTGTATAAAATTTCTTATCAAATTTTTTTTTCGAATGATATTTTTATTCGAAAAATTTTTTTTCGAACAATATTTTAATTCGAAAATTTTTTTTGTTACATTATTTTTATCATTTTTTTTTTCAATTTTTTTTCGAATAATATTTTTATCGAAAAATTTTTTTCCAGCAATATTATTCAAATTCTTTTTTTGTAACATTTTTTTAAACCAATTTTTTTTTCAAACATTTTATTGATCAATTTTTTTTAAACATTTTATACGAAATTTTTTTCGAATAATTTTTTTTCAAACATTTTTTTCGAAAATATTTTTTCGAATAATACTTTTATTGGAAAAAATTTTTCTAACATGTTTTTATTGGATTTTTTTTTTCTATAAATTTTTTTGTCGCACATTTTTTTTGAAACATTTTTTTCGAACAATTTTTTTTCAAACATTTATTTCGATTTTTTTTTTTTGATTTAATTTTTAATAAAATAAATAAATATTTATTGATTAGGATAAGAAATATAAAATTACCGTCATTTTTGACGGGTTACAGCTAGTTACATAATAATTCTGTTGAAAATAACATAGCGTCTCCTTCTCATGCGAATGAAATTAGCGATTTGGCTGTCCTTAATTCGACTATGATGCAACAAACTGTCTTATTGGCAATGACATGGAAATTAATATTAGAGATTATTATGGAAATGATAAACAAGTATGTGCTTTAATTGATAGTGATTCTCAGAGTTTCTTGATAACGGAATCTTGCGTACAAAGTTTGAAATTGATGCGACACGCAATCTTGTTTCTATGTTTGGCGTAGGTGAAGGTTTTTCCCAATTATCTAATGGTACTGTTCTATGTATTATTAAGCCGTTAACATCGTCAACTCTAATATTAACGGTTAACGACCTTGGATCTTAAAACGTATAACAAATAATTTTCCAAAGTATGCAGTACCACCTGAAATCGTTCACCAATTTGCTCATCTAGAACAAGCTGACAAAACTTTATTTAAACGCGGTCAGATTGACATTCTGTTAGGCGCAGATGTCTACCGAGATATAATACTCGATGACAATAGAGTGAATCCATCTATTTTTGGTTGGATTATCCTCGATCGAACCGGTGGATATTAATCAACGAACAAAGCGAATAATTTTCCTTGTTTCCTTTATTCATATCAAAGTGCATTAAAAATTTAGTATTTGGAAAAAAAAACTCTCCGATTTGGCCGTAAAGGCTCAATATTGCACATTTCTGAAAGAATACTCTGATCTAGGCCATATGAAAATATGCAATCATTTTACTTTTCATAATATGAGGGGCATAAAAGCAAAGGCAGCAATATCCAAAAAATGAAAAAAAAAAATCGAATGCGGTCACCGAGGATTACTAATTTAGAATGTACTGAATTCTAGATTTCATAGGAAATATACCTCTATCCGTTCCAAAATCGTGTTTCAAAATTACTATTAAAGCAAACGAGTGTTAAAAGCAAAGGCAGCAATCTTCACTTCAAACAATCAACCGACAAGGATATGTACAGTGACAAAATGACTACTTAATATCAAAGTGAGAGTTGATATCCAGTCATATGGCCGGTCCAATCATCATAAAGACCAATAACCTGCGCAAATCTAACAAATTCAAGGCGTACCAATGTATGTGTATTTGTTTGTTTTTGCACCAAGGCTGTGCATTTTGAATTGGTTTCTGAGAGAGAGGTTTAAAGGCTGAATATTGAGAATATATAGAGAGAAAAGTTTTATGATTTCTCACCATTTTCGATCGATTCACAACGCATCGAAGCTTATTTTCTGATGTATAGTCATTGTTGTACAATTTTTTTATGATCTCGCAATCCTTTATTAGAGTTACAAACATTTTATTCAAAGAAAAACAAAATAAATTGGCACCTCAATGCTCCCGCTTCACCTCATATGGGTGGATGATGGAAAGCTGCTGCTGTCAAATCAGCAAAAACCTATTTAAAATGTGTTATTGTCTGTTTCTGAATATAACTTTTCCGGTTAACAGATAGCTGTTAATCGTTTATCACCGTGGCAAATGACAAAATTTCTGGCAACGTTGGAGGAATGAGTACTTACAGAAGCATGTAAAATGTCAAAAATCCTGTAATAACATAAAGGTAAATGACATTGTCCTTATAAAAGACAATATTTCACCTCCCCTCCAATGGAAGCTGGGTCGAATTATAAAACTATCACCTGGACCTGATGGTGTTATAAGGGTTGTTTCTCTGTAAACAGCATCCGGCATTATCACTCGGCCAATGGTTAGGTAAGCTGTGTCTGTTGTCTGACAAAGTTTAAATACTGACAGACAACGGAAACAGTCTCATCTGATTGATTTCATCGATCATGTATATAATTTAAGTTTAGTTTCAATAAAGGCGTCCCTTTATTCGGGGAGAGTATGTTTAGTACCAACCAAAATCCTAGTATTTGTTCATATTTTGTTGCAATCAACTAGTCTGCATAAAGTCACATTGCTGTCAAGATTTTCTGCGCCGTGTGCATTAAAATTTGTCACATCGAAATACCATTTATTCTTACACATCAACTATTTAATAATAAAAGCTTATATCTATAAAATTCAGTAAAAATGTGAAAGGTGATAAATAATCAATCTTAAACAGAAAACTAAAAAATATTATATGACAAGGCGATCAGACTCAAATGCAATCAAGAAACTAAGTGAGTACCTAAAACCAACAGAAAAACATTACAGTCCATTATTCATTCTGTCGTTAAACTGTAGCAACATCCCTGTTCCGCACGGAAACAAGCAATATAAGTGTGGTCCGCCAAGCTCACTTCAGAAAACGAGAATGTGGTAGCAGTCCGGAGAAATACAGTGCGGGCGCACCGTACGTAGCAGAAAATTTCGCCGTGAATGCGAAATTGGCCGAAGAGAAGTCCAAGTCGTAGTCCAAAAGTCTCAGCCAGGGTCGCAGAAAAATACAAAAGCAGGGTCCAAAATTCACAGCAGTAGTCAGGTCCAAAGTAGGTACCAGGGGTTTTGGCAGGAGAGAAGAAAAACACAAATGAAAGCGGTCCAATGGCGTCTAAGGCAACACACCGTAGTCTAACAGTTGCCCGCCGTGCGATAACCATTTTAATAACGGCTTTATATTATAGTCTTTTCAAAAAACACTTCATATTGCGTCACAGCAGATGACGCAATGCAATAAGAGAGCGACTTCTACCTGACGCGACAAGGCGAACCTTGCGGCGCTTTGTCGAACTACGCCAGCCTGCTCAGCTCGATGCCGCGGCAGGCAGAACTCGCCTTACAGACACATAAAAATTCATAAAATAGGTATCGCAACCCTCGCGGTTTTAAAATTATGTCACATTGTTAGGCCTGACCGATCAGAAAGCTATGCCATAATCATTGGACGTGCTGGGTCCTAATAAATGAAGTTATTCAACAAATAAGTGAACCCGTAAGTGCTCAAATTTTGATTAATTCATAAAAAATAGTAAACGTAATTCTTTTTATGCCAGTTATGTATACGTAATTCTTTTTATGACAGTTAAAAGTACTCATCTCAGCGCGTATTTTGATACTATACATAGTTATGTAAGTTGTAGTTTTATTTCGAGTTGATATTGTCACAAAAATGCGCGTCTAGATGCTGCGGCCGAAAAATTCTCCGATTTTATTCCGTCAGCAAGTATTTATCTCGGTTAGTTCAGGAATTCTATTTCGTCGCCAACGCTCCCGCGGAACAAATAACACATTATGAGAATTTAAAATATTTTCAAGTTGCAATAGTAAAATTCAATCTCTTCAGGGAGTGACTCGGGCCCGCTTGCGGTTGGAACAACCATCATCATGTCGTGTGCATTTTGTCCAGCATACCGGGCCCGCCGTCGGCGGTCAAGTCATGGCGATCATCTCGCGCGTTCTATGGGGACTTTTTCCGGTCGTGCCGACATGACCTTCTCCTGCGGTGGGTGGTCGTCACCGCGCCATGTCGACTACCCGGCGAACGCTCATGCAAGATTTCCACACACCAGCGCGAATCTAGTGATGACGTAATCACGTCAGGTCGCACTCTTAACCCTGCGGCCGGTGTGCTTCGGCTGGCGTCTGAGATGCCATATGTTACCATTTTTGCTGTTACGATCTCCGCTCTTCTGACGATAAGCGGCCTGCGAAGAAATCAGCCTGCAGCCCCAAATCTCGCCTCGTACAATACGCGTCAGATTCACCGTGACGTATAGAGACAGTCATCGCTGTAGCAAGTAGCAAAAAAATAAATCTCAGTGCCGTAAAAGTACGGTTAGTTGCCTCGGAAGGAGACCTAATGCGTATAAACTGTATAAGTGCGCTTTTATTTCCTCAGAAGGAGGTTAAAATCCCCATTAATTTCTGTCCCACATAAGTGTAAGATATTTTCCTCAGATTGAGGTAAAAACCACATAAATTTCTGTCTCATATAAGTACAGGCATTGCCTCTTAAGCAGGGAAGCCATCTCAACCTCGGTACCCCCTCGGTACAGGCTACTCCTTCTAGGCGGTCAAAAATAAAACATCACGTACGCCCTCGGCGTCCCAAGCCATCGCTTCTGCAAGCTATTCAGTTTATTTATTTTATCAAAAATTGTGAGTCATTAGAAATATAAACATTGCATAATTCACATGTGTAAAATTTAAGCTGGCGCTTGGGATGACGTCACCGGTCTCGCCCTCCGAGCTGCTGGAGTTCGCTGGCGATTTCTCTCGGGGCGATGCATGACGTCGTGGGATGACATCTTCTGTCTCGCTCTACTGGTGCTCGCATCGAGCTCGGAACTCGGACTCAGCTTCTTCCGCCAAATACCATTTTCAATGGTGGCGTATAACCCATCCGTAACAATCCCCATTAATTGACATTTTAAAATAACCTGTAACTAAAATATTTTTTTAGGATTTTATTCTAGCATTTCTTTTTTTCTCTTTGTTATAAACATACTAGAGATTTGGATCAAATCACTAATGCAAAAAAGCAATAGAGACACTAATTTGTAATCCCTGCATTTCAAAACTTATCATTGGTGGTCAAAAATAAATAATTTTTATCAAGAATACTGCTTTTTGAAATCCCCGCATTTGAAAATTATCCTTAATGCACAAACATAATTTGTTACCAAAAATATCACATTTATACCAAACTAGCAGTTAATTAGGCTATCGCCGATTGTTTGCTGTTAGGCCCTGTGGGCAGATGTATAGGCAGCTGCGTAGTGGCCGTAGCGCGGTCTGTAGTGGCCGCTACGCGGCCGTTGGCCATTCAAGTAATGTCACAATCTACATCTACGTGGCTTTCTCAAGCATCGGAATTTCGAAAACGCAATATTTATTATGCTAATACAAAGATCACGACGATATGTGACATAAATAAACTAAAGAAATGAAATTATAGGGTAAGATTAAAAAATAATTAATTCTCAATGAATACAATATTTTGTGTAAAACAACCAGTTTCAACAATCCCTTGAATACCTACAATTATCAACAATTTTAATCTTTGGGCAAAAAATTGCATATTTACGCATGAAACCTCTGCAACGGAATGCATTTCATTAAATATGCTTTTGACTTCTATATTCACTTCACATTCAATTCAGAATGTGTATATATGAATGGCCAATTGACGAAGTTAGTAAGACACCAATTTTACCAATTTCGAAGCATCACCATTTCTTCTCCATTAAAAAAGAAATACGAATTAGGATGTGCAAGCCGTGCGGACGACTCACGTCGTTTCACTGTGTTGGTAAATACGTAAATACGGGTATAGGTAAACATCAACGCACGGCGCGGCTTACACATACTAATTCGATTGTCTTTCTTAAGTGGAAAGAGGTCTACATATCACTTAAATGTAATTCGATATAAGTGCTTGAAAGGCTGAAATATTAGAAACGATGCTCTTCAAGGGCGAATGGCTCAATTTTAAGAAAGAAGAACAATCGAATTAGTATGTGCAAGCCGAGCGTACGACTCACATTTTTTCACTGTGTTGGTATTTACGGGTATAGGTAAAACACACGGTGCAGCTGATACATACTAATTCATTTGTCTTAGTGTCTAAGTGGAAAGTCAATCACTTAAATGTAATTCGTTATAAGTGTTTGAAAGACTGAAATATTAGGTAGGAGTAAATTTGAAATATATAAAATTTATTGACGGATATGCAAAAAATTCCATATTGACTTTTTTGGATTGTTAAAAAGTGAAAAAAAGAAGCCATTGAATGGTATATAAAAAGTGTATATTTTCTTATTAATTTAACCGTCGTTATACGAAATTGGTATAACGACGGTTCTGATTTGCGATCGTAGAACAATGCAGCATGTGTAAAAACGTCGTTGTACTGCGCTGACTATATTTTAGGTTTTAAAGATATCCACTTTAAATAACTAACCCTAGTTTCAAAGGAAAATCTTTTGTAGTTATCGAGCTATGACAAAAAGTGTCTTTATGTAAATAAAACTTCAAACTGCTCTCCTGCAAACTTGAGAAAAATCACATGCGTCGTTGTTCTATGATTATGACGATATATGCGTGATTTAACTGTTGCATGATATAATTCACTTGAAATTTTTAAAGAATATGTTATCAAAGCTATCAGCGCTGGTTTCTATGGTTTAAGACAGATCAAGTCTGTAAGAAAATGCCTTCTCCCAGACGCAGCAAAGTCACTGATTACCTAGTGCGAACGTTATCTCGCGGCTGGACTATTGGTGATGAATGCTGCGGCGAGGCTTATATTCAAGGCATCAAAGTTCTCGCGGATATCCTCAATGCTGAAGCAGCTACATTGACTTTGCTTGCCGGAGCGGATAAATTTCAAACTATCTCTGATGGTGTACAAAAGTCTTCAAAGAAAAGCACAAACAATATCACTGGAAGACGGCTCACACTGCGGTCAGCTAAATCGGAGGCACTCTGCAGGCTGGTAGTACCAAGGAGACCTGGAGCCACCAAGTTTGCGGAGCGTGCTTTCAGCTTTGCGGGCCCAGCTATGTGGAATCAGTTGCCTCCAGTGTTGCGATAACCAGAAACTCTTCAAGAAGAGCCAAAAACTCATTTTTTCGGGATGTCTCACCTGTAAAGCGCTCTTGAAGCGCCTCTTACGCAAAAACGGCGCTATTAACATTTAAGGTAGCGTATGTGTTTTAACCTCACAATTTAGGTAAAGATGTAAAATTAATATAAATGCGTTTTGCGTTCATTTCCATGGAATCTGGGTGCATAATATTACAACATTATAATTTCAAATATAAAAGATGTAAAATTAATATAAATGCGTTTTGCGTTCATTTCCATGGAATCTGGGTGCATAATATTACAACATTATAATTTCAAATATAAAAGATGTAAAATTAATATAAATGCGTTTTGCGTTCATTTCCATGGAATCTGGGTGCATAATATTACAACATTATAATTTCAAATATAAAAGATGTAAAATTAATATAAATGCATTTTGCGTTCATTTCCATGGAATCTGGGTGCATAATATTACAACATTATAATTTCAAATATATTTTCCATCGTTTACATGAAAAGTTAACCTAGAAACAGTACCTACGCATAAGGTAACGTGTGTGTTTTAACCTCACAATTTTGGCGTAAGATGTAACCTCAAAATTAATATAAATGCGTTTCAGGTTTACTTCCATGTAATCTGGGTGCATAATATAAAGAAAATATGTATCTAAACACGTTTCACCTGTCAAACGGTCATATCAGTCATGTGTCAAAATTCAATTTCGATATGACTTGCCAGAAGTAAAAATAGAATTGATTGAAGAAAATGTGGTATTTCATTATTTCTAATCAATAATCAATAAATATCAATGTCCTCCTACTACATGTAAGGTCGAAAATTTTTCGTTAATTACCAAGCTGCTGGGGCAAAATTGGATAACGCGCCATCCCCGGATAGTTAGAATTCCAGTGGCAGCCAAAATATTTTTTGGTTAATTTGATTTTTTTCTGTTTTTTTCTAATTGATTAATCTAAATTTGTTAAAGAATCTATATTAAGAATTTCTTAGAATCGTGCAGAAATACAAAAAACGTTGATTAATTCTCAAAATTATATAGCATCTCTTTTTAATGATTATCTGAGAATTAAATAATTAAATATAATGTCAAAATTGATAAGATAAGATATTGATGAAGGGTATATAAAAAACTGAATTGGTCGTACTGGCCAGTGCTACTTCAGTTTTTACAAACATGCCTCTGTCAAGCAACGTGTTGGCCTTGCTGTTGGTAGCAGCTTGCGCTATCTATTGCGCTAATTCAGCCGCCTTATTGCAACCAGATAAGGAATCACGCTCAAATTTGATTCTCGGAAGTATTGGACCGGGCGATGTACTACTCCATAGGTAAGTATATTATTATATTATTAGATTTTTTTTTAGAAATAGCTAAATCTTAAAAAAATTATAATTTATTAAACAATTTACGATTTTGTAATATTTTTGATGGTTAGCAAACTCACTCACTTACGTTTAACGCCGTTTCCCCATGGGGGTAGGCAGCGTTATTCTTATTCTGTTTTGCTGTCCTATTTATTCATTACCGTCATGAATTTCATCACTTCAGTAAATATTGTACATATGAAATAAATGACTCTTAACTAAGTACAATAAAATCACCGTAATATATTTTTATTTTATTATTGTTGATAAAATAGTAGAATTCGCGTTTCATAACGTTTCACGCACACCCTAGGGTGTGCTCTAGAGCTGGAATGCAAAGCTTTAAAACGTTTTCTCTGCCCAAGACTCATGACATTATTTCAAATAGAAACCTTAATTAAAAACGTCAAAATATAATATTGTATGTAATAATCGCTCTATGTTATTTATCCAATATTATAATTATCATTAACATTGTTGTTTCAAAATATTTATTAAATGATTTGGCAATGCAGTATATAATTAAAATGTCTTCAAAATTGATATTGTTTTATGTTATGTACATATTTGTTTATTGATTTAATAAAAATGGTGTGTTTTCTTTATTATTTTATGCGAGTAAGAACTCGACAATTTATAGTTTAAAATATTAAAATTTTGAATGAAGAAATGTTTGGAACGCACATGATATATTGTCATTTTATATTTTGTTTGGCTTCCGACACAGTGCTTCAGTAGAAACATTAGAGCCTGATTCCCACAACCTATTAGACTTTTGACACTAAGAGCCGATCGTATCAACTCGAACTATATTAATATTTTTAATAGTATTAATAGGTTAATGCTTAGACATAATAACAGAATGTTAGTAAACTTAGTAAAAACCACTACCAGATTTACGGTCTATCGGTTTCGAGACGTACTCGTCTCTTCGTCAGGACCAACACTACACTACTACATTTACAACACTATATATCCCAACCATAGTATTGTAAAACTACGTCTCGAAACCGGTAGACAGTAAATCTGATAGTGGTTTTTACAAAGTTTACTAACATTCTGTTATATTAATATTTCGTTCAAATCATCGATATTTGCGTTTTCCACCCCAATCCAAACGACCCGTTTTCGTAAAAATCTATGATTTTTACGAAAGATTACTTCAATCCAAGTTGATGCGACCGGGCTGATCAGGAGTGCCGGTTGTTTGATCGTTAATAATGGTATAGTTAGCAAAAAGCATAGATTTTTACGAGGGTTGGTTATCTAGCTAGCAAAAAAGGCGTTTTTCTTATCTATTACTCTTACTCCTGATCAACCAAGAGTTATAGTTAAAAAAAAGGGATAGATTTTTGCGTTTTCGCTAATCCAGAAACTGTTTAACTATTACCATTACCTATGACAAAACAACCGGCTCTAATCTACCAAATTATAGGTAACAGAAACAACAATATTGAGATTTAAAATGAGTCTCAAGACTCTTTTTTTAAATATTTCGATTTGGTTTAACCAGTATTTAGAAACAGAATGAAGTTAAATAATAAAACTCACTTGATTATACTTAAACAAGATATGTAATGAAAATACATGTTGACACTAACACATGATAATTTTGTCTTTGGCCAATAAAACATTCGTGCAGTGACCAAAGTTGTCGAAGGTTAAATATCTGTTGTTTTATTTGAAGTTCATCCATTTTGAAAAGCACTAGGTTAGGCTGAAAAATAAGAAAATTGCTCTCCATTAAGAAAAATTTATTGTAATCATTAAAGCACCCGAAATATGCAGCATCCTTCATTAATTTTTTACAACCATTTAAAAAAAGATAAATTAAGAAGAAAAAAAATGGTTCGACTATCCATTAGTTAAATATTTTTTAGGAGTCTAGGATGTGTATTACAGATTGTTGTTTTAAATTAATATATCTTAAAATAATTTCAGGACTGTAGCTGTTCATACTTCAAACAATGGAGTTGGCCGAACTCAAGTTGTGTATAAGGGTTCTGCGGTAAAAATTACATACATTGGTGCAATTGAAGGTGGTATCAGTCAAAATGCAACTGTCACCCTCGTCAGTGGAGGACTTGGACAGGCTAGTGCAACTATTGAGCTGATATCAGCTGAAGCCAGGGGGTACAATTATACAATCAGCATATACGGAAATTAAACATACTCACAGTAAATAAACTCTTATCATAAAAAGATTAATGAAATCTATCTGGAAAAAATCACTCGACTTAATTCTGTATTATAAATCTTTATGTATGAATAAAATACTTACGTAAAACAGATACAGTAAATTTTCAAAAATATGATTATAATAAGTACTTATGTAAATTCTCGACAATAAATTTTTTTAAAAAGGGTGTGATTTATCTGTCATGTTGGAGTTTTTTTTGGCGTACTTTTTTCCTTAACCTTCCTTATCCTGCCGCACAGTTATTTCGTGATAGTATTACGCTATGTTGCCGTTATATTTAATTTTACTACCAAATTTTATTTTGCTCAATTATTTTTCATAAATTACTTGAATGACGTTAAGGATTATAAAGCAATTTGAGTGATGTTTTATGACCGTTTCTATAAACACCAAAAATGGGCAAATTCAATCTATATATTAATTACGCCAAAAATGCGGTCAGTGGATGATTTCTGTGGCCAGTTAAAAAAACATTTAAGAGTACATTAAAAAGATTATAAAATACAAGAATACGAACAAACTCATATTAAAAAACATCCAAATCCAAATTATCGAAAATTAAAATATAGGAAATTATAAGTTTTTTAAATATTTTCGTGGAATCCGTGTATTCAAGACAGCCAACGTAATTGCAGCCAACTGTATTTTTTGTGCTAGCCATACCGCTTTTTGACATTTGACGTAAGTTTGGTTTTACCGCATTCCTCTTTTTTTGTTTTTATTGTTTTTTCCATTAAACTTGCTTCTATAATACGTTCAAAACATTTATTTTTTAAACGTTTATTACGCTTTTATTTTTTAAACTACGAAGTGAACTTAATTAATGTCATTTTACGTGTCATTTTCTCCGTATTTATACATAAATAATTATTTTTCAGAATTCTAATGGAAGACTCAACATCACAAACCAGCGATATGATGTGAAGTGAATTGTGAAATGGCCTATAAATTGATATATTTTTTAAATACATTTATCAATAATCATTCAAATATAAATAAGACTCTGTAATTTTATCGATAAAAATAAATACAAATAAGAATTCGATAGTTGTTTAATTTTAATGAAGGGGGCACGCATGAGGGATATACGTTTTGTCTGTCACTGACAGCTAATATAGACAGTAAAACCTGATTATTTCTCCGAAAATTTGTCTGTCACTGACGTCTACCACAGACAGAAAAACCTGATTTTTTCTACAAGATACAAAAAAAGAAATATTGCTTATTTCAGAAGAAGGCCGATTATCGAGTTCTATTAACTTTGTAACAGTATGGAAGTTCGATTTTTCAGAAGTTCTATGCGATTAATCAATGGAGCGGATTTTTTCAAAGGTAAATATATATATATATACCTATATATATATTAATATATATATATATTATATATATATATATATATATATATATAATATATATATATATCTATATATATATGTAACAAAAGGAACTTCTGGACTCCCTCGCGTTTTCTGTAAATGGTCTCCGTGAGAAGACCAAGGCCGACGTTTCGACACGGTATCACGTGCCATTGTCAAGGCTAAAAGGCCTCAAAAGTTACGGACTAGCCGTACTTGTTCGCGGGTGACATGAAAGTCTCCCACCAATAAGGCCTTATTGGTGGGACCAATAAGGTCTCTATCATAAAATAGACTTCGACAATTCAAAAGTAGTTGCCAGCCTCAATAATGAAACATTTAGAATCTACAGAGAGGCAATTGAAATAAATAAAAGAAATAATAATATAATGAACAACAGAGACGATAGCATTCGACTTCCGACCGCATGGAGTAACATTCTTAATAATAATAATCAAATTTCTAATACAAATAATATTAATAATAATAAACCAGAAATCACTATGAAAACACCGAAGCAATTAGAAAATCCAATCTTCTCAACTTTGTATAATGACGATAATAAAGTAAATATACGGATTACTAGAAGCCGAACAAAACACATTAACGGCGTCGCTGGAGAAACCCACTCCTCCACAAACACATAAACATTCCTTTATTTTTATTGTGCTCACTGCAATATTTATTTTATCCCCTAATATCCTCGTCAAATTATCCCCTAATATCCTCGTCAAAAATCAAAGTTTGATAAATATCTCTCCAATTATTTTTTATTTATCTGATAGTATCTGAGTGTGAATAGCCTAATTTTAGTACAATGAATTGCTCAAAGTGTAAAGTGGAATTGAAAAACAATGAAGTGTTCACCACCTGCTTAGACTGCAGGAATAAATTTCATATTACATGCATTGGCATTTCTGAATCAATGTACCGTAAAATGACTAAAGACCGACGCAACTCAATTAAATGTTTCAATTGCATAAATCAGCCCGGATCACCTACCTCAAGCGAATCTACGAAAGATCCCATGACTCAAGTACTAAAAGAAATACAAACAATACGCGCAAATCTGCAACAGTTCAGCGACATAAGAAATGAGATCAGTGAACTTCGTAAGGAATTTTCCGCTGTAACAACTGCCATGCAATTCTTCAATAACAAATTTGAAGAAATGGACGCAAAAATATGTTCCTATGACGAGAAACTTAAAAGGCTGGACTCAATGGAAGCGGAACTCTCAGACATGCGCGCTCACGTCATAGCCATGGAAAACAAAATTAGTGACAACGAACAGTGGTCGCGCCTTCACAATCTGGAGATAACGGGTGTACCAGAACGTAAAGGCGAACTCTTGAACGACATTGTTATCAACATTGGAAAAGTAGCTGGAATCGACATTTCCCAACAGGACATCGAATTCTGCACACGAGTGGCTCCACGCTCCAGCGACAAAGGAAGACCAAAGGCAATTATATTAAAACTTTCCAGAAGACACTTAAAGGATAGCATCATTACAGGAGTCAGGAGGAACAAAGGAATTACCACTCGCGATTTAGGTATACCCGGAGATGCTCACAGGGTATTTGTGAACGATCACCTGACCCCTGGCAATAAAGTGCTGCTACACAATGTGAAATCCGTAGCGAAAAGCGCGGGATTTCAATATGTTTGGGTGAAACATTGCCGCATATACGTTCGACGAAACGACGAGTCTCCTCCTATCGCGATATTTCGGGAAGTGGATATAAAAAAGATCAAATAACATTTACTGTGTGTCTCTTAATTAGAGGAATGAATTTCATGTTTACACTAGGTTTTAACTGTACTATTTGTTGTCCATATAAACTGTCTCCTCAAGACACTCACACTCACAATGCACGCGAGGATTTACTCGCTTCACAACATAAATATCATCTCCTTTCCCTGCTGAAACCTTTCCAACTTGATGTAGATGAAGAATCTTGTATCCACACAGCGAGTCAGTGTCAGATCATATCCATAGAGATAAAACATTTTGAAACGTCAAAGTTTATTTTGAATAAATGTAAAGGTGTACCTTCACGCATCAACACTGTTCATTCTTATGTTGATAAATGTAAAGGTATACCTCCACACATCAACCCTTCTGTTGAAATGTCTAATATACTACAACGCAAATGCACACTTTTTACATTTAGTATACACTCACACCACCTTAATACTATTTTTTGCACTCTTAAATACACACTTAGTTATATAGAGACATCCCGACAAACATATGAACACTTACACACTACACTCAAAACCAAAACATCAACTCCGTTAGTAAAGTGGATAGCTCTTCCCGCTATTAGTATACCTACTCGAATACGTTATTTTTTAATTTTAATTTTTTTTAGATTTATTACTTTATACTGTTGTAACCGGATAATTAGCCGCTTACAAACTAATATTTATTTTATTCGTCCACCATGTCCATAACCATATATTACCAGAATGTTAGAGGCCTTCGTACCAAAACAACAACAATCCTTCAAAACACATATTCAAATGACTACGATATAATCGCCCTTACGGAATCATGGCTCAATAAAGGCATTAGAAACGAAGAGCTTTTTGACTCCCGTTACAGCATTTATCGCAGAGATCGCGACTATGCCTCAACCGGTCAACGCCTTGGCGGTGGTGTAGTTTTAGCTGTTAAACATGAACTGATCAGCATTGCTCGGCCGGAATGGCAATCCTCCGCTGAAGACATCTGGGTCACAATTCGTTCTAATGGCTCACGCCATCCTGTTCATATATGTTGCGTATATATCCCTGGTGGGACTCATTATCAATACCTCATAGAAAATTTCCTAAATATGTTAACAGATGTGGTATCAAATAACCCTACGGACTCATTTATTATTTTAGGTGATTTTAATCTTGCTGAAATTACATGGATAAAATCTACATCATCTTCACATTATGAAGCAATTAATCATTCTACACATAACAGCAAGTATTTCATAGACTGTATGCATTTTCTAAACCTGTCTCAATTTAACGGTGAACCAAACCCAAGTGGCCACATTTTAGATCTAGTTCTGTCTAACTTATTAACATCAGTCGTAGGTAATGATGACCCGCTGGTTCCGGAAGATACACATCATAAAGCCATATCCATTAATGTTCCATTCCAGGAAAACCCTGTACTGATAAATACAAAAAGGAAAGTTCTTCTTTTTAATCGTGGAGATTACGATTCTATCAACTACGCTCTTGAACAAGCTAATTGGGAATCTATTTTCTCTAATCATCAAATAGAAATTGCTCTTGATAACTTGTATAACTTCTTAAAAAGTCTCATTAATCTTTATGTTCCTCATAAATTTACTTGGAATACGAAATATCCCCCATGGTATAACGCCTCCCTTATCAAGATTACCAAAGAAAAATTTAAATATTTTTGTAAATATAAGAGATTCAAAAACCAAGCCGACTATGATACATTCTCTCTCCTACGCAAACGGCACAAAGATTTATGTCGCGAATCCAAATCACGTTACTTAAACAACATTGAAACTAATATCAACTTAAACACAAAAAACTTCTGGAGCTATGTCAAAACGTGTAATAAATCTCAAGGTGTCCCAAATTGCATGTTCTTAGGAGATAGGAAGGCTAATAATGGCACGGATATAGCAAACTTATTCTCGGAATATTTTAGCTCAGTTTTTAGTACACCGAATGATAGACCTACCATTACGCCCATAATTAACCACGAAAACCACATAACTAATATATGCAGTATTGAAGTGACAGAGGAAATTGTACTAAAATATCTTAAAAAAATTGATATTCACAAAGGTGCCGGCCCGGACGAAATACCCTCAATCTTTATTAAACGATGTGCACACAATCTAGCCTTACCCCTCTCTTTAATTTACAATCGTTCTCTAACAGAATGCACTGTCCCTCTTATTTGGAAATCTGCATATGTATCTCCTATCTTCAAGAATGATAAAAAAAATGATGTAAAAAACTATAGGCCTATCTCCAAACTTTGTATATTTAACAAAATTTTTGAAAAAATAATCTATGACCAACTGTATCCAGCTCTTAAGCCTACCTTGAATATTAATCAACACGGTTTCATTAGTGGTAAATCTACAACCACAAATCTTTTGACTTTCGTAGAATACCTCCAAGATAACTTAGATAACAGAATACAAGTAGACACTATCTACACCGACTACAGTAAAGCGTTCGATAGGGTTGATCACTCAACACTGTCAAACAAGCTTTTAAAGATAGGTATTCACGGCAATCTTTATCGTTGGCTTACTTCTTATATCTCCAACCGTAGTCAAATTGTAGTGGTTGCAGGGTTTAAATCTAACACTGTTGTTGTAACATCTGGAGTACCTCAAGGCAGTCTGCTGGGACCATTGCTATTTAACATTTATATCAATGATATAGGTGATTGCTTTCTAAACTCAAAAACTATCCTATATGCAGATGATATGAAAATTTTTTCTCCCATAAACTCACTAGAAGATTGTCGAAGGCTGCAAGATGACCTACATCGTCTGAACACGTATTGCAATGCCCACAGCCTGGAAATAAATGTTTCTAAATGCTTCGTTGTACGCTTTACAAGAAATAAAAAGGTATTCTCTAATGAATATTCAATTAATAATATACATTATCTACCAAATCCGAAAGCAAAGACCTTGGGGTGATACTTGACAGTAAATTAAATTTCAACAAACATATCGATTATATAGTCACCAACGCATCATCTATGCTTGGTTTTGTCATACGCACATGTAAACATTTCAAAAATATCAGTACCCTCAAGACACTTTATTTCTCATACGTTCGTAGTATTTTAGAATATGCATCTCAGGTGTGGAATCCAGGTTATGCAGTACACGAAAATAGAATTGAAAGCGTCCAAAACAGATTCCTAAGATACCTAGACCTCCGTTCATTTAGATCTCATATAAGCAATGAAGACTCTGCGAAGTTTTTTAACATGCAGACCCTAACTCGTCGAAGAAACATAGCTGACGCGGTGATGCTATTCAAAATAACACACAATCTAGTTGATAGTCCGGAACTTCTTCAACGAATATCTTACCACATCCCAACTCGCAATAACAGACATTCACCTACTTTTCATCTCCCCTTTTGTAAGACCAACTCAAAACAAAACTCCTTTATGTACAGATCCACAAATTCATTTAACACAAACTATCACCACATTGACATTTTCAACGCAACAATAAGAAACATAAAACAAACAATATCTACACTACCGCACCCAAACTAATTTGTACATTATATCTTCCCTTCTACTCCCGTCCCACATTCCCCTCCATTCGCTATTAATGTATGTTAAATTAAATTTTTAAATTCAGTGGAAAATTTTTAAGATTGTTTTGCTGTTAACTTTTCCCAAAACAAAATAAATAAATAAACACACAAATACACACACTCACACAAACTCACTATTGGACATGTTTTTTCTTATTTTTTATCGCTTGTATATATGTGTTTTCTTGTAATTGGCCCAAAACTCTGTACATCAATTATTGTTTTTTTCAAGATTGATTAATTATATGGCTGTAAGAAAACCAATAAATGAAAATAAAATAAAAAAATAAAACACCTGACGCAGAATTTTTCAAACTTTCACTTGACGGTGAGTTCCGGACCCAAACGGTTGTACGCTTTTTGGAGAAGCAGCTCATCGACAAGGCGCCCTGAAGATGAACAGTGAGATCTGTTCGAAACGTCGGCAGACGACTGGTCCTGACGACCAGAATTTGACACGGGTTACCCCCAAAGTAGTTAGAACTAACATATATATATATATATATATATATTATGACGTTGCCTAGCCGACAAGCCATTTCGTTTACAAAAAAAATGCTCCTCGGACTTACATGCACATCAAGCTCCGACCGCCAGACGGTATTGCAATGAGAATATGGGTTCGTTGATTAAATAAAATCCAAAATTGTACTTTATATAGCTAGAATACTACACATGATACACATTGCTTTGTGGAAGAGGTATATTGTAAGAAAAATCGAAATGTCAGTTGACAATTAAATAACATTTATTCATTTAAATAAAAATGAATTCGCCTTCTCACAGGTTTAACATAACTTTAATAAAAGTAAAGTTATTCTAAACTACGCAAATTGCACTACGATTACTTCAAAGTTAGTTCAATTACATGAAAGATAAATTTAGTGAAACTAAGATTTTCATACAAAAATAATATAAAGGTCTCATTTAAGGCCCATCATGGTATATTTAACAAACAAAATTTAATGATATCTAGTGCACCTTGATCAACAAAATTCAAGGAATAATTACAATTTAACTGACAATTAAAAATAAGGACAAGAGAACATCCTATAAGACTGCTCCAATATCACCATAAATTTGAAAGTTCTATAGCAGGTTCTGTGATAATTCTTGAATAAGACAACTTGAGAAAATGTTACTTGAATCCAGTGAAATTTCATATAGGTTATGTGTGCTCCCAAAGCGCAGCCTGTTCTGTCTGGTCATTCTGGACATCATTAATTTTCATCATATTATAAATCTTGGGAAATCCTCCGACATTATAAAAGTTGTGGCCGTTATATGCCAGCTATGTTGTCACAAATTATAGCGGTTCGTAGGTAGCGGACACGGTACCGCGTGACGCGAGCCCTTTATAACAAAAAAAACTACAAATTAGAAACAGTTGACAGCTAATGACGCTAATAATATTTCTATAGTATCAGAATATGTTTGAATATTTACCCTTAGCGGGGCCCAGAAGAGAGTATGTATACATTTTGCCTGTCCGTGGCTCTCGCAATCTTGGAAACGACCGCCGGCAACTCGTAAAGCGAATACATGCCATAAACTAAAATACCGAGCGGCTGGTTTAAATATATCGGGTGGGGCAAAAACTGAACACACGGATTCGTCACGTCCTATCACTACCGACGCCATTAAAAAAAATATATTTTGTGTAATAAAAAATGTTTTTTTATAACAGAATTAATCTAGACTAAACTATTATCATACACCAAATTTTCTTCAGTGACATTATTCTGATACCATAGAGATAATATTTCGTTACTGAATGGTTACATTTAAGCAAAAAAAATATGAATCGTGACACAAGTGGTCGATGGAAAATACAAAAATTTGGTTATCCTGCTGGTTTAACAATTTAGCCAATAAGAACAAAAATTATAATTGTTAACTTGAACTTCATTCTGGTGTAAATTCATATTAGAATCCCATTTTCCTCATTGATAAAATTAAACAGGGCAAAAAGAAATTTATTTAGGAGAGTTTCGAACCAATTTGAAAATATTTAAATATTAATCAAATTTAAACAAAATATTACCTAACAATTTATTAATTATTTACAATTATTACTTAACAAAATATTAAGATACAAAATAAAAGCATGCAATTTATCCCAAATTTTACCAGGATTTGTTTTGAAATAAAATAACTGAACTTTAAAAGAAATAATTAAGGGTTTTGAAATCCAAGAAATAAAATTATTAAAAGAAAATAATTGCATTAAATTTAGTTTTTGCAGCTTTCTAAATAAAAAAAGATTTTGGTACGGTAAAATTGAACGCTAGCCTTCAACAAAAATATCTTTTAAATAAACAGTGTTTCCTAACACAAAAGTTAATACTTAAACAAAAATAACATAAATCGTACTTCGCAAGTGGGAATAATGTCCAGAAACTCATTATGCATAAAAATCACATACTTCATAAGCTGCTTATTTTTTTGCTTAGAACGTCAACCTTTGAACATAAAAGAATATAACATATGGTCAAGAATATACATAGTTATAAGAACACTATCGGTCAAAACCAATTTAATATAGCAAAGCATGATTGGGTCTGAAACAAATAAATTATTAGTTAATATTTAAACAAAAATTTATCTTTTGCTCAATGTTACTGAGATGTACTGTAAAAAAAATTCATTTATGATCATGTTAATTTAACTAGATATGTGGCAAACAAACCATTATCGTTTGCATATAATACTTAACCTTGACAATAGTGCGTCTAGCACTATTATCCACAAAAGTAAAAGGTATAAGAACAATTTTAGAAAATTGTAACTCAATATTCTGAAATTTACAGAATCATCATATCATATTGATTTGAACTCTAGATAATAAATCCACAGACCGTATAACATTGATCTGTAAATCATCGACTAACAGTTCGCAATCCATCGGGAATCAACGGTGGAAGCTAAGTTGTTGATCTGTTGTCTAGAACCCTTGGTTATAATACAAAATAACATATTTCATTTTCACACCACGGGAAAAGAAAAAAAACAAAGTTCCTATCTAGAGTTTCGCGCCTATTGGCGTATATTTACGGAAAAACTTTCTTATCTCAACTTGTGAATACACATTTCAAAACATTCGTTTGTAAACAAGACCAGCCCTGCTACCATAACATTATGAGATGTTTGGACTTTATAGATCCATCGTAAGACGTAACATTCGATTAGCATACCGGGAGTTCATTTCCAGCATGGAAAATAACATTATTCAAGATCCTAATACTTTCTGGGAAACATAAAGTCACAAAAGGCGGATGGCGGGAATGTTAACTCCATGACATGGGGCGAAAAAATGGTACGGGGTGCAGATATTGCTGAGGCGTTTGCAGGTCATTTTAAAACAGTGTATAGTAGTGAACCTACCCTTTTGGATATTAACATTGCTAGGCAATGTTCTCCGATCGGTGCACAGTCTATTGATGTTCAAAATATCAGTGAGAAGGCTGTGTCCGACACTATAAAAAAATTAAATAACACTCATTCTCTTGGTCCAGATTTCATTCCAACATTTCTCTTAAAAGGTTGTGTGGAACTGATAAAAAAACCACTTTGTTTTTTGTATAATCTTTCCATTAATACAGGGATCTTCCTGGAAACATGGAAGACTTCAAAAGTTACTCCCATACATAAGAGTGGCTCTAAGTCGTCCGTAAAAAATTATAGACCTGTAGCTGTTCTCTCTGCCCCAGCTAAGGTATTTGAAATCATAATAAGTAGAACTGTCGCTTCCCGAGTAGAGCCATTTATAATTGATGAATAACATGGATTTAGGAAAGGCCGCTCGGTTGAGACAAATCTGATGGTCTTCACAAATTACGTCACGGAAACTCTGAACGCGGGACATCAGGTAGACTGTTCATATAATGACTTCGCCAAAGCCTTTGATACAGTCAACCATGATGTCTTATTGAAAAGGTTGTATGAGATTGGTTTCTCGGATGGTATGCTAAAATTAATGGCGAGCTACCTCCAAAATAGGAACCAATACGTCTCCTACGGCCTATTCGCATCAGAGAGCTTCTTTACCTTCTCGGGTGTCCCACAAGGATCTAACCTGGGTCCATTGTTGTTTTCGATTTTTATTAATAATATAAAAAATGTAATTTTAAACTCCCGCTTTCTGTTATTTGCGGATGACTTAAAGCTTTTCTTAAAGGTGTCAACTTTGGACGATTTTCGTCTTCTCCAAGCAGATATATCAAATATATGTGAATGGGGAAGACGAAAAAAACTTTTGTTTAATGTTTCCAAGTGTTCGGTTACATCCTTCACTAGGGCCCAAAAAACTCTATTTTTTCGCTACAAAATGAACGACCAAAATCTGACAAGAACATCAAATGTTAAAGATCTAGGTGTTAGATTTGTAAGCAACCTAACATTTCACGATCACATAGAGACGATCAGTGGTAATGCGTTGAGAATGTTAGGATTTGTTCTGCGTACTGCCAGGGTCTTCGAGAATACCCGCGTACTGAGAACTCTTTACAACTCCTTGGTGCGGAGTAGACTCGAGAGTGGCTCGATGATCTGGGGGCCACATGAGGGCAAGTACTCTCTTATGGTGGAGAAAGTCCAAAAGAAGTTTCTGAGATATCTCTACATGAGAGAGTACGGGCATTATCCTTGGCTTTACCCAACCGAGTTTCTCCAGGGTATGCTTGGCTACAATAGTCTAGAGACTAGAAGGAATGTGTATTTGATTACACATTTTTATCGATTGTTGCGCGGTATGATCGATAATCCTGTAATTATGCAGAGCATTGGTTTGTATGTTCCTGGTAATTACATTAGACATCGTCAGCATAGATTGTTTTACATTCCAATATACAGGACCAACCTGCCGATGGTTATGCCTGTTGGAATAGCCACAGCTATGCTGAACAAAATCGCTTTGGGTATTGATATATTCCATGTGTCTGAGGGGGTTTTCCGAAGCGGGATTCTCCTACACCTTTGACCAGATTTGATGTTATTTTTAATTTATTAAATATTTTTATTTTGATATATACTTCCTAATATGTATGCTTTAAACATTTTGTTTGTAATGTACATATTATCAATAAATAAATTGAATTGAATTGAATTGAATTGAACCTTACATACGCTCATTTCTTTAGTATATCAAAATTTGAACTTATGATACACCCTATTCAATGTTCTCAAATTATAAGTAACATTAAAATATGTTACTCACTAAAACAATATAATTTAAAAGTTTACTTGTACAAATTAGTACAAAAAAAAACAAGTTACACATGAATAAATGTTCATGTGTATAAAAAAAAAACAACTTACACATGAATAAACACTCATGTTGTATAAATTATCTGAACATAATTTACACTTATGCAATCTGTTTATTTTTAGCATATAAAGAGAATTATGACTTGTATAAGATATTGGATCATATCTTACACATAGTTGAATGCTTCTTATGGAATGTACATAGTACATGGGAAAAATAATTACTTACATAATATCAACACTAAGGAAAACGGTTCACTGTTAATATGCATAAAGAAACTAAAATACCCTACAACTGGCAGATAATCTTTGTATGCATGTTATGCACAGTTACATGGAACAGATTACTATTTAAATACATTTTTGAGAAAAATCGCATTTTGTTGTGCCTCTTAAAACAATTTGATGCTGAGTACAACATATGCAAAATCATCTATACGTACCGGTTACTGTATGATAATATACTGGTACATAAATGAATATTAATAAGCAATCGGAAATTTATGCTTGATTTATTTATAAAAAAATCCAGCTAAAAAAATATTAGAACTTATTACATGCTATACTTATTTCCAGTTGCGATAGATGTAAAACGACTATGATACATGGGAATTCAATCATTAAACCACATAATTTACTGTATACGGTATTTAATCATACTGTACACTAAAACTGTTAGCGGAGACATGAACCGTTTTGCGCTGGTCATATCTGTGCTATACAAATATTTATCTTCATAATAAACTCCGTATTACTGTAATCTTATTCGTTACCACATTAACTGAGTCATTTTAACTTAAGACACAGCTATAACCTTCATTACATAACAACGCTAAATTATAACATAGTTTTAAAGTATTTTAAATCATGATTATTCCCTTATAAAAATTCATTAAAACAACCAACCGTGTACAGTGAATGGTCATTGCAACAAATATTTTATAGCCTTGCGGATAATAATCGTAACATACATAGGAAAAATAATTTTTGACAATGTTTTAGCACTACTGAGACATTTACATTATCTAGTCAGCCCAGAGATAGGATTGACGTCTTATCCCAACTATTGTGGTCAGCTCCGGATACTCACACACAACTAAAAACAATGCAAACATTTGAATAGGACTCTGACCATTGTCGTGCATATACTCATACGTAACTTGCTCACTAAATTAAAGCAACAAACACATTCATAAAATTAATTTCCACGACCATTAAAGTGTGGTTTTCTCAAAGAAAATTCGTATTTTGATTAAATCGCGAACATGGTAGTTTCCACATAATGCATCGTTCATATCTACTGCCGTATAAATTACAGGAGAAACAACTCCGACTAGTTTGTTTTTTACAAATTTTGGGGCAAGTTTATTTGAGAATTCTCCTCCGCTACTAAGCACATAGTTCTTCCTATAAACAATATCTCCAAGAGAAAACTCTCCGTCTTTTTTACCTTTAGTCATCTGTGGTGGCATCTTGCCCAAATCTGATGTGCAGGTTTCCGTCCACCACCTGTTCCCGGCCAAAAATTAAGAAATACACCGTGTATCCTGTAGATAAATTAATTGTATTATTTATGGTGGAACAAACAAACGGCAACACTTCACACCAATTTCTCTGGTTATTTTCCACTAAGGCCGCCACGCAAGGTAGAAAAGTACGGTTGTAACGCTCGATATTATTTTGCCATGGCAAATAAATCGAAGTATTGGTCAGCTTAGGAACGCCATACTTTTTTATAAAGTTCTTAAAAGCATTGTCAGAATAGATTCGTTCCAAACTGCGCAGCGTTCCAAACTGCAAGAATAATGACTCTAAGCAGCGAATAATGTTTTCTGCTGTAGCTCTACGTAATGGAAAGAGCCATAAATATTTATAGAACACGTCAACGATGGTAAAAACATAGGTGAAGCCCTTTAAACTTTAGGGCAAGGGCCCGAAAAGATCTACGGAATAAGTATGACACGGTGCGGTTACGATACGAGGGTTTTTCATAAGTCCAGCTTTCGGAGCTTGTGAATACTTAAATCTGCGACATGTGTCACAATTATTTACATATTTCCTCACCGTATTAAACATACCAGGCCAATAATAATAGAGTTTAATTTTCTGGTAGGTTTTAAAAATACCTAAATGCGACGAATGCTCAGTATCATGGAACTTATTAATTACGGCTTCACGATCTTCATTAGGGACGATCAATTTCCACTCGTAACATTCATGCAATGCATCTAGCACTTTAGTATATCTAAATAATTTACCTTCCTTTATACAATAATTGGGATAGTGTTGTGGCTTATTCTGACAATTCTGTACTATTCGGGAGTACCATGTGTCAGAGAAATTGGTGGCAACTAAGGTACAAATACTAAGTTCTACATCATTCCAATTTATCCTTGACAGTACACAACGTGTTCTTTCCCTTTCCTATGTTCAATTTCAAACGAGTATTGTAGCAGTTCTGTTGACCATCTTGAAAGCCTTTCGGAAGGGCTCTTAAGAGACGCTAACCACTTCAAGAACTGATGATCAGTTATAACTTTGAAATGGCTTAGCTCTACGTACGGCCTAAAGTGTCTTATTGCTTGCACAATAGATAAAAGCTCACGTTCCGTAACAGAGTAGTTTTTTTCAGCCTTCGAGAGGGTCCTAGAATAATGTGCGATGGCGTGTTCTTTTCCATCGATGGTTTGAGCGAGAACAGCCCCTATTCCTGCACCACTGGCGTCTGAACGAATTTGAAACGGGACCGTAAGTCCGCGTTTTTTAAAACCGGGGAATTTATTAGGGCTTGCTTGAGAGCGTCAAAAGCAGACTGCGCCTCACTATTCCATTTGAACTTAGACACACCTTTGAACCCGTTAGCTTAGTCAAGGTGCTGACAAAGTAGCGAAATCTTTAATAAAAGCTCGATAGTAATTGCAAAGTCCAACAAAAGATCGGATATCATTAGCATTTCTAGGGATTGGAAATTCCTTATCACATTCAATTTTCTGCGGATCCGTCCTTAAGCCTAATTAATGCACAATATATCCCAAGTATCGCAATTGCCTTTTGCAAAATTCAGATTTGCCCAGATTTATTGTAAGATTCGCATCTCTGAATTAGCTCGCTACTTTTCTAAGGAGTTCCACATGGGAATTAAAATCAGGGAACATTTTAATTATGTCATCGATGAACACGAATACAGACTTTCCGAACTCGGGGCCCAGCAAAGAATCGCAGACACGCTGCATGAAAGCCGCGGAGTTCTTTAAACCGAATGGGACAGCCGTGAATTCGAAAATTCCCCTATTAGGCACAACAAAAGCGGTTTTCTCGCAAGAAGAAGCTTCTAATGGGAGCTGCCAGAATGCTTTCGCTAAATCAATGCTACTTATGAAGCTTGCACCGTTTAAATTCTGCAAAATAGACTTAATATTTTGAAGAGAATACGCGCCCTAAGAGTTAACGAAATTAACCTCCTGCTATCTAAGCAAAAACGCGGTGTACCATCTTTTTTTATTACCATTACTACAGGTGAGCTCCATGAAGAATTTGAGGGCCTCACTACACCCAAACGCAGCATTTCGTCCAACTCTGCTTCCAATAATTTTTGCTTGGGTGGAGACATTGGAAGACGTTGCTTGATCGGCGGTCCTATTGTTTCGATCTTCGCATGTACCAGATGTGTCCTGCCAAGTCCTTTGTCTTCGAAGGAGATATCCCTGAATTCCAATTACTCGGTCCATAATTCTCCGCTACTAGGGTGTCATGTCCGTAGGCATCGAGAATGCTGAAACCATTTTTAAAGCGGGATCACTGTCAGGCATACAAGAGATGTTGTTAAATAATTCTGGAGCTATGTTAAACGATAACCAGAAATTTACTTCTAGTATCATGGACGGTTCTAAATGAAGTACAACTATGAACCTGGTATAAAGTTTCATATTTTCTACTCTAACTGGTAACTCAATGGTACCAATGAACATTTGACGGGATCCGTCAGCTATAGCAACATCCATAGGTACTTTGTTAAAAGCAAAATGGTCAGAAAAATGTCTATAAAATAGTTCGCCGCTTCGAATCTAAACAATCATGGAAAAATTTATTCAGAATTTTAATTTTAAGATATGGTCTTACATCTTTATTCATCGACAATATGACCGGTGCAACCCTTTGAGCACTAAGGAACAACTTGAAGAAGTCAAGGTGCTTCTCCCACTCTTCCTTATCGGTAAAGTCGTACCGGCCACTCACTCGTTTTTTGACTGGTCCAAAACTGGAGTCACCCTTCTCTTTCTAAGATCTTTACATTTTGCACAATTCGGTAACTTCACTCCTCTGGCACTATAGCCAAAACACTTTATCTCTCCTTTAAACATGCAATGTTTACTTATATGATTCGGCTCTTTACATCTAAAAAAAGTGATAAGATGTGAAGATTCAATTGCGGAAACATGACTGGTGTTGAATTTATTTTTAAAAAATTTTGCCTTGTCCTCTACTTTGACGACTTCTTGAAATTTTTTTGGCGCATCGCCAGCAGTGGACCGTGCCGCATGCACAGAGTGAAAATAACGGTTAAATTTCATCGCATTTGGCCAAAATCTTCAAGTATGTGATTTCTCACATACGCATAACGCATACATAAAGTCAAAATCTTCAAGTATGTGAGAAACACATAACGCAAATTTTCTCACTAGGACCGAGAAAAATGTTGAATTTTTTCTGTCGCATTGCCAGCAATGGACATAGGCGCATGCAAACATTTAAAATGACGGTTAAATTTCATCGCGTTTGGTCAAAATCTTAAAGTATGTGAGAAACACACAACTTAACCTAACCTAACCTAACCTAACCTAACCTAACCTAACCTAACCTAACCTAACCTAACCTAACCTAACCTAACCTAACCTAACCTAATCTAACCTAACCTAACCTAACCTAACCTAACCTAACCTAACCTAACCCAACCTAACCTAACCGAGAAAAATGTTGAATTATTTTGTCGCATTGCTAGCAATGGACATAGGCGCATGCAAAAATTGAAAATGAAGGTTAATGTCATCGCAATTGGTTAAAATCTTAAAGTATGTGAGAATCACATAACCTAACCTAACCTTACCTAACCTAACCTAAATTAACCTAACCTAACCTAACCGAGAAAAAATTTGAATTATTTTGTCGCATTGCTAGCAATGGACCTAGGCGCATGCAAACAGTGAAAATGACGGTTTAATTTAATCGCGCTTGGTCAAAATCTTCAAATATGTGAGAAACACACAACCTAACCAAACCTAACCTAACCTAACCTAACCGAGAAAAATGTTGAATTTTTTTTTCACCTTCCCAGCAATGGACCTAGGCGCATGCAAACAGTGAAAATCACGGTTAAATATCATCGCGTTTTGTAAAAATCTTAAAGTATGTGAAAAACACATAAACTTACCTAACATAACATAACCTAACCTCACCAAACCCAACCTAACCGAGAAAAATGTTGAATTTTTTTTCGCATTTCGAGCAATGGACCTGAGCGCATGCAAACAGTGAAAATTTCGGTTATATTTCACCGCGTTTGATCAAAATCTTCAAGTGTGTGAGAAACACATAACGCAAATTTTCTAACTAGGACCGAGAAAATGTTGAATTTTTTTGTAGCATTGCCAGCAATGTGCCTAGGCGCATGCAAATATTGAAAATGACGGTCAAATTTCATTGCGTTTGGTCAAAATCTTTTAGTATGTAAGAAACACACAACCTAACTTAACCTAACCTAACCTAACCTAACCTAACCTAACTCAACCTAGCCTTACCTTAAACTAACCTAACCTAAACCTAACCTAACCGGACCTAACCGAACCTCGCAACCTAACCCGAACCTGCACGAACTAACCGAACCTAACCTAACCTAACCTAACCTAACCTAACCTAACCTAACCTAACCTAACCTAACCTAACCTAACCTAACCTAACCTAACCTAACCTAACCTAACCTAACCTAACCTAACCTAACCTAACCTAACCTAACCTAACCTAACAAAACATTATTTAACCTAAAAGCTGTGGCAACAGTCAATAAGGATACTTCAATCGAAGTCCCGCAGAATGCACCAAAAAGCTACGCCTCGGTAGTGAACTCTGCGACAAAGCCCACAACTTCTACCTATGTGGCCGTCCCAGCGGAACAGCGAAAGACCAAACACATCCTTGTCGTAGAAGGCAAGGATAAAGATACGAGCCAGAAACTGGTTCAATCATTGAAAGCCTCAGTTAATGTTGCTTGGCTTTAGGGATAGGTATCACATCCCTAAAGAAAACATATAGCAACAAGCTTGTGGTTCAGTGCGATACTGAAAACGAGTGTAAAAAGCTCGCATCAGCTATCAATAAGACTTCCCATCTCAAATCGCAAGAGGGAACCAAAATTAAACCAAAGGTCATCGTCAAAGGGATTGACGCCGACCTTGACAAAGGTCAAATTATATCGGCACTATTCCGTCAGAATAGTACCCTGAGTGCGCTTCTAGGAGACACTCAACCAGAAAACCTGGCAAAGGTAATGTTCATGTTACCTTATAAAAAGGAGAAATCCTTAAAATGTGCCGTGATATCAGTCACGCCAGCGATTTTTAAATCGCTTAGAGAATTGGGTAAAGTCAACATGGGTTATTCAAAGGCGACGGTAACCGAGTACCTCGCCATAATTTCATGCCTCAGGTGCATGAAATACGGTCACTCCGTGGCCCATTGTAAAAATAAGGAAGTCTGCTGGCGATGTGGAGGAGAGCAGAAAATTGCCAAATGCACAAAGCCGGACGCAGAGACCTTCAACTGCCTGCATTGCGTCAGTTCAAGTAAAAAGACGCAAAGTCCAACTAACGTCACACATAAGCCCTTTTCCGATGACTGCCCGGTCTATCAAAGAAACATGATAAGATACAGAGATATGGTCGACTATGGCCAATGATCCAGTAAATATTCGCTTTGCTCAGGCCAACTTGCAGAGATGCGAGGCGGCCACCATATCATTCTTCAACAATTTACACAGGAAGAAGATTGATATTGCCATAGTGCAAGAGCCCTACACGGGAAGTACAGGAAAATTGAATAAATCAACGTGCTACGGAACAATTTTCCAGAAGAAATGTCTTCAAGAGCCAGTTAAAGCCGCTGTTATCGTTCTGAACAGCAATCTTGCTATGAACTGCATTTTACTCCAAAAATATAGCGACAACACGAACATATTAATCGAGGCTTCAATCCATGGTGCGCCTGCGGTGATTGGTTCTGTCTACTGTTCTCCAAATGAAGACATTGAA
>JADDOH010007237.1:0-23230 GCA_016648135.1 Agrypnia vestita | reverse complement strand
CTAAATGCGTCATCCATTTTAGTCATCGTTCTCGATCGATAGGGAAATAGTGTCTTTATCGATCATATTGAAAATAATTTTGGTACAATTATAGACCTCAGTATTACGTCCGCTTTCATCCGAGTTTTGTGGTTTTGACTATGGCTTCGCGGGAAAAAATTTAATTCTTATTCTTAAAATCACAATCTGTGGAATTTAACGTTATCTATCTTTGGGCATTTTTATTTATTTTTTATGACTATTTTGAGAGAACTTATAAAATAAAATATAAAAATATCGCTCAAAATTTCGCCATTTTGGGCGTGGCTTCGCAATGAGGATGTAAAAATTTTTTTTATTATATAAAATCTGTGCAAGTTAACGTGATGTATCTTTCTGCATTTTTAGTTTTTTTCTATCTATTTTTTTAGAAAAGTTATTAAAAATAATCATTATTTCCATTTTCCGGAGCCAGGTAGACATCTATTGACAATTTTTTGAACCTCGAGATATCGGTTAATTTTAGATGTTTAGTTTATTGGCTGTAACTTCTAAACGCGTCATCCTATTTTAGTCAACGATATCTCGATCGATAGGGAAATAGTGTCTTTATCGATCATATTGAAAATAATTTTGGTACAATTATAGACCTCAGTATTACGTCCGCTTTCATCCGAGTTTTGTGGTTTTGACTATGGCTTCGCGGGAAAAAATTTAATTCTTATTCTTAAAATCACAATCTGTGGAATTTAACGTTATGTATCTTTCGGCATTTTTATTTATTTTTTATCACTATTTTAAGAAAATTTATAAAATAAAAATAAAAAAAATTCCATCTTCATAAATATTTTAAAACTTTTCTTGAAATAATGATAAAAAATAAATAAAAATGCAGAAACATAGACAACATTAAATTATACAGACTGTATTTTTTGGAATTGTAATTTAAATATTCCCCGCGAAGCCACAGATAAAAGAGTAAAACGCGGATGAAAGCGGACGTAATTCTAAAGTCTGCCATTGTTAAAAAAAATTTTTTGGTAAGTTCGATAGGAGCACTATTTCCCTATCGATCGAGATATCGACGACTAAAATGGGATGATGCGTTAAGAAGTTATGGCTTAAAAACATAATGACAAAATTTACATAAGATGAAAACTTCTAAAAAAAATCAACAGATGTCTAATATAGGCCGTTGTTAAATTGGATAAATATTTAATTCGTTTATAACTTTTCTAAAAATAAAGTTACAAAAAAAATAAAAATCCAGAAAGGTAGATGATTTAAAATTCTAGAAATATTATTTTTTTAAATAAAGGTTATAAAAAAATTTAATAGATGTCTAATTAGTAGTACAAAATTGAAAAAATTTAGTGGACTATGTGTATATGTATGAGTCTTTTGGTTTTTTTCGTTTTTTCGCGATAGCTCTGCGAAGCAGAGCGCAAACCGGCTCATTTTAACAAGATAGGCGCGCGCAGCGCGCCCGCGTATTTTGTCAAATTTTGCGAAGGGTAGGTACCCCCGCGGCAGAGCCGCGGTCATTCATGGTGTTTGGCCTGTTTTCAGAATGGTTCTTGATAATTTAAGAGTGACGTCACGTTTTAGCTGTTTTGAAAATTATATACAGAGTTGACATTTTGAAAAATTATCAAAGTATTTTTTTTTCAAAAACCAAAAACCAAAATTTTTTTTTTTCAAAAACCAAAAAACCAAAAGCCATTTTTTTTTCAAAAACCAAAAACCAAAAAACCAAAAAATATTTTTTTTCAAAAACCAAAAACCCAAAAACCAAAATTTTTTTTTTTCAAAAACCAAAAACCAAAAATGGTTTTTTATGGATATCTCCACGAAGCAAAGTTCGATTTCGAAAATTTAAAATGTCCCAGACGGGCGCAGCCCGTCCGCGCCTTTTCACGACAGACGCTGCGCGGCAAAGCCGCGCAGCGACTGTCGCCACCCGTCGCCCGCGCAGCGGGCGTTGATGACCGCGCAGCGGGCAAACGCGACCGCGCAGCGGGAGCCGTCAGACTCAAACACCTTTGCGCGGCTTTTGCGCGGCTTCGGGCGCGCAGCGGCTTCCTCTTACACCCTTCGGTTTTTTAAATTGAAGATCTTACCCCCACACTTTCAATCATAACTCGGACATTTGTCAACCAATTTCAATTTCGAAAATTACAACAGACACTTCTTCTTCTTCTTCTTCTCGCTCTTATAGTACAATCTGGCACGGCAGCTAGTATAATCTTAATAGCATTACAGGAATTGGCATTTGATTCGGTTTGAATACCGAAAACCAATTTGTGTCTATTTTCCTGTTTAAGTAAAATATTTTGTTGTTTCAGATGTTTTGAAGTTATGCAGTGTGTTTATTGGCCATTCATATTCGCGTCATTCTTTATATCAACTGGTTTGATATGTGGGAGTCTGTATATGATGGTTTCGGTACATTTTCATTTTAATACATAAGTAGGTACATTAATATCTGATCGTCAGTCTCAGAAATCTCAAACAAATTATATTTGTTTTGCATTTTTCAGTCATTGGAGGACGGCGTATTTCTGTACGAGATTATGGCGCTCTTTTTGGCGTCGTTTGTTAATCCGTTTGTTTTGAGCATCTATGGACAGAAACTGGTCGAAAAGGTTAGATGAAACTATTTTTAATTCTCAAAAAAATATGAATAATTGAAATAATGCTTAACGAACGCGTTACCAGAAAGCATGATATGACATAGTGCTTTCTATCGGAAGAAAAAAGATCAAAATTGCTTAATGATTTTATTAAATTGAAAACCAGAAATCCAACGATAAAATGCATTACATCAGGATTTAGAGCAAAAAATGTACAAATCTTCCCATTTAAAACAGAAAATCATCAAAATCTGACTTAATGCCTTTTGTTGTATACCCTCGATATTTCCGACTAAGTATGTACATTATTCACGTAGTTACAACATCTTTTTTAAAATTCTTTTCCCGTAATTATATACTACGTATAAAATATTGTTTTATAATGTTTTAGTAATCAAATAGTTTGTTTTCTATTTATATATCTTTAAACCTACAAAACATTATTTATTACGAATGATTTTAACATGAAAACCAAACATCCTAGACAAAATGCGTTAGATCAGATGTAGATTAAAATAATATAAAAATCTTCCCATTTAAAATATAAAATCATCAAAAACTGACTTGATGCCTTCTATTAGTAAACTCTCAATATTTCCAATTATGTAGACATTACTCGGGTACAATTTTTTTTTCCTTAATTTTATACTATTACTGTAATTTAAGTGTAGATTATAGTATTTCAGCGTTATGTGCTTTAAATATTTTATTAATCAAATAGTTTTTTTTCTATTTATATACCTTTAAACCTGCTAAAAATGATTTAATCATGCACTTTACAATAATATACAATTTGTACGCATTGTTACAGAATTATTAGTGTAGCGATGAGGTAAACCGAGATGGTGTGATTATTGTTCTATTTTAAGGATGAGTAGTAACCTTAGAGTATATACAAATCTTGATTGAATATATATTATAAAAAACCTGGATTGTATATACTCTAAGGTAGTAACCGTCTTTTCCTAATTCGGCAAGAAATCCTTCAATAATCCCTTAGCAATCATCGATAATCGATACAATTAAGTCGCTGATATCAATGGCTATGATACATAATTCAGATCTTACAGTAACGAGTTTTGCTATCTTGATATATTTTTGATCATTTTTTTTACAAATGGATCATCGATACCGAAAATAATAATAATAAAAACATACAACTAAATTAAAATGTAGGCAGTGATGGACACTGTCTCAGTTATTCGTAAAAACGTCGAACGTTTATTAAAACGTAATATTTTGAAATTAATTAAAAAGTATATTTCTCATTAAACCACAATTATCTAAAAAATTTGAAATTTTTTTGGCAAAAAGCAGTGAAAAGGCATGCAATTTTTTTTCTTCCCTTTTTCGCCGTCATTTTGTTATTTTTGCATTTACATTAAAAATTCTACTTCAGTCGATTGCTAGTGATGTATTAAACCTATAAAAATTTAAGATGGCCCATTGTTGAAATTTCAACACCAGCGCAGACCTATCTACTAATCAGATTTTGTCTTTGTAAAAAAAAATATATATATATATATTAGGTCCTTACATATGAAATTGGCGTTTAATATGGAAGGAACATAAAGCCGATTTTTTTTTATTATAATATATTTATTTAATCAAAGTATGTACCATTGCTATCTATGCACTTTTGCCATCTCATAGGTAGTTCATCGATCCCTTTACTAAAAAAACCATTCGGACGGGAATCAATAAAATCTTTGAAGGCGGTTTGGACTGCCCCATCGAAGTTGAAGCTCCTCTAATTTGGTAGCCGTCTGTTGTGCAGTGTGTGGTCTAGCGTTATCATGAAGCAGCAGTGGCCTAGAGCGATTAACCAGCCTCGGTTGTTTAGCAGCTAGCTTTTCCATCATGGTTTCCAGTTGCTGACAATAGACATCTGCCGTAATCGCCTGGCCAGATTTAAGAAAGCTGTAGTGAACGACACCAGTACTAGTCCACCAAACGCTCACAAGTAACTTTTTTGGAGTCAATTTTCGCTTGGGGCATGGTTTGGCTGGTTCGGCAGGGTTCAGCCATTGCGATGAGCGCTTCCGATTATCGTACAGGATCCACTTTTCATCACAGGTAATGATTCGATTTAAAATCCCTTCATTATTGTGCCGGTTGAGTAATGCAACCCAGCAGTCAACGCGCGTTTGTTGATTTGCTTCACTCAATTCGTGAGGTACCCACCTTTCAAGCTTTTTCACCTTACCAATTTGCTTCAAGTGGATTAAAACAGTTTTATCACTAACACCGCAGCCTGCAGCTAACTCGGATGTGGTTTGCGATGGATCCGCTTCCACAATAGCCTTCAATTCTTCATTATCAACTTTGGTCTCCGGCCGTCCACGGGGCTTGTTCTGCAGGTCGAAATTTCCAGAACGAAAACGTTGGAACCAAAAACGCACTGTGTTTTCTTTTGCGGCACCGTCGCCATACACATCATTAATCCTTCGAGCCGGTTCTGCAGCACTGGTGCCACGGTGGAACTCGTACTCGTAAATAACGCGATATTTCAAGTTTTTCATTTTGTAAACTGAGTCACGCAAAGACAAAAACAATTGAGGAAAAAGAAATGAATTATAATTTTCAAAACACAAATACATGAGTAAATAGCTGTATAAATTTGGATTTGGAATTCCTAACCAAAGAGAAGATTTTTGAGATCAAATTTGCCAGGACGGCAAAACGCCAATTTCATATGTAAGGACCTAATATATATATATATATATATCTTTATTCATAATCTCATAAAAATAGCCTTTTTTCAAGCGCCTAAAGTAGAACCTTGCCTTAATACTTGATCCAGGGTCGTCAGATTCCGCCCGAGATGTCCGAGGGCGCTTATGTTGCCTATAATATTCGCGGTGGTTTTGTGCGCGGGCCCTACGTTTTCCAAGTCATTCCTTTTGAAATTATCTGCTTTACGTATTCGTTCCAGATTTTTGTAATTCCGATTATACTTTGGTCTCATTTATCGCGAAATTTTCAAATTCACAGCCTCATATCCAGTTTTTAGGATATATACGCTTGGAGACCAAAATGAGTTATAACACTCTTCTTCAAAACAGAGCTTGGTTCATATGGATGGGATAATTAATCTCTGGGATATGTAGGCCGGGAGCTGGGTGGACTTGAGTATGCAAAATATGAGGACCGCATTCTGACAATTGATTCAAGTACAGAAAAGCCTATAAATTAACAATATGAATATTATAATATGAATGAAAATTAACAATATGAATATAAAAACAATATGTTGTCGGAAACCCAGGTGGTCCAATTTTTTTTATACCCCCTCCCTCTACGCAGCAAGTAAATCGATTGAGTACACGCTATTGACACGCTATTTTAATGATTATATTAGTGTCATTCGTTGGTTTTTTTTTAATTATTGAAGGTTATTGAAGGTTATAATAGGTTGTCAAATAAAATAAAAATAAAAATTATTAATAAAAAAATCATGAATTGTTCTTAAAAAAATATTTGATGAGAAAAAGCAAATTTAAAGATACATACATGAAAAAATGCAAATAATCACTAATTAATATGTTTGCAATTATTGTTTATACACTTGCACGATGAAATACAAGTTAATTTAGATTTTTTACAATTACAAGCCATCGTTCGACAATCCGCTGTACATTTATAGGGCTGAACCAAAGACTCTGGCAATGGTCGCTTTGTCATTTGTCGTGGGTATAGGTTACTATTTCTCTCTTCATATCCAAATAAATTATAATCAATTGTCTGAAGCTGAGTTTGATAGGCATTTTTCCACAAATATGTTTATACTGTAGCTCTTAACAAATGTAAATACAAAGCATCAGATGTGACACGATTTTCATTAAATTTAAATCAAATCCAATTTTTTGTGAAATCAATTTGAATCGGAAGTAATTAATTTTTAAAAGCAGTTAATTAATTTTTAAAAAGAGATAGGTGCCAACTCTTTCATACTTAGATATAAATTTCCCAAACAAACACTTACAGAACGTAATGCTGGTAAAATACGACAAATATTTTCGCCAAGGGATTGAGCAGCCAATAGCATCCTGAAAAATGTTTCTTATTATAAGAACCGTGGAACCATAGATCAAGACAACCTAAAGCCATGTATTCACTAGGGGACAAATCGCGAAACATTCCGCTCGACATGTCGCATCAACATCTACGCTCATGTTTCGGGGACAATGACGCGGTCAATTGACGTGTACACACCGGGACTCGCTTATCTTGTCGCGGAAATGTCATCCGATGAGGTTATGGATGACAGCTGCAGTATCACATTTGGCGAAAACGGGGTTCCGCGCAATTCGAAATGTTTTTTTGGGTCGCAATTTCAAATTAACGAGGTTTTACTGTAGTAAATTGAATATTATTAAAAACAAGGTCCTTTTTGCAAATAATTATTGTTTTCCAGACGTCACGGAAATATATCGCCCTATGAGGTTATGATGATAGCCGCGTATCTGTTTATGTTAATGAGTTTATCGATAAGTAAGAGGAGAAAAAAGAGGAGAATGCGAAATTATTATCTGCAAAGAGAAAGAAGGACGGACATTCTATGCGATCTTCGATCGATACAGCTCGATGAGTTCGAGAACGATTTCGTTTCCCCGCATTGTCATCTTGACAGATACAGCGCATGCGTATTCACTTGTAAACATACCACGTGGTACTGACGCTCCGCGGAATGTTGCAGCGAGTACGCTCGGGTACCCGTGCGCATGGCAACGTTGCCACGGCACGTAGAAATGCCGCGCTATGTTGTGCGCGAGGTCGCGGAACAGTGCACGACGTTGCAACGTCACGTAGACTCTATGCCGCGCGTGCTGTTGAGGGACAATTTGTCCCCTAGTGAATACATGGCTTAAGGCTTACTGGTTTATTCCAGAAATAAATACCCTGATGAAAACTATTTATATCAAAGCTGAGAATTATGATATGGGCACATTGAACTCTTACTGCATGAAAGATATGACAAAACATCCTTGAATCTGCTTCTAAGTGGTTCGAATTTAATTCAAGTACCTCAGAAAATGAAGAAACCTATAATTTTAATCATTTTGTTGGATTATCAAACCCTCCACAAATATACATTTCACAGTTTTCCTTTACTTATACTTATTTAGGAATAGTGGTACAGAGAAATCTACAAATATTAAATGTACCTAATTTGTTTTCAGTACTCAAGGGGAAATGCTTAGAATTTGTTGGAATTTTTGCATGATGGCTTGAAATTATGATATATTTTGATGATTTGGTCTTTACTCCGTAAAGTCGATTGCAGAAATTATATTGAAATATTTTCATATCTATCAAATACAATATCACTCTTTTTATATTTGGCTCCAAGAAAAGATTCATGATTCTTTGAAAGAATACCACAGCAAAATCACCAAAGGTTTTAAATTTCTTTAATTGAATTTGGTGAACAAGCGCCATGCCATGTACAATATAAATTTTTGGAGCATTTAACTTTGTCGAGACTTGGTAGTACATTGATGGTTATTTTCGATTTCAAGAGTGAGTTCTGATTTCAGAGATTTTCTATAAAATCCTTCTGCATCAAAAAGGTACTTGCAATAGTGTCTAATATTTCATAAGATGTTAAAAATTTTGTATCAAATTCACGTTGATTAGCCGACATAAATGTTTGTTTAAAATGACTTATGACTGTTACATTTTTTTTCTTTTGCATGAGTATTTTCAAAATAGTAAAATGTGTTTCTTTTTATAGGATCGGATAACTTTTTAATTTTCTGCACAAATCGTTTATTTTCGAATACAGTTAATAAAGTCTCTCCATTTTCTACAGTATTAACTAAACATTGTGAAGAAGATTTATCGGTTACTTATCCGGTGTAAATATTTCGAAGCACGCACCCCTCATCATCTTTGTCAGGAATACAAGCATTAAATCACTTGATGATATTTTCAATATTCTGGATTGCATCCATTCATGATAGTGATTGATGTCACTTGTGGAGTCCGATTGTAAATCCAGATGTGAACAAAGAGCCTCATGAATGCTGTTTTAAACGGATGAAGAAGCACCCATCTTTGCATCGCGTCTTCATTTTTGGTTATACCAATTAAGCCTCCAGTAACTGCTGAAGATCGATTCTGACACTGCACTGGTGCTAAGTCGGGGCTTCTCGCATTAAATGTACCTTCCTTTCGTTTTATTTTTTAATGATTGGCGAATATTTTTGCTGCTATGTGCTATACCTGGTTCTACAATGGAAGTAGACATATCTGGCTGTTTATGCAATGCTATTTCTCATCGTCTTATTTTTTCTTCGCTTACATAACTCGCCATACAAAATTGATGCCATGAATATTCTAGTGCTACGAACTCTGGATTATGTTGTAACTTTTTACTAACGTCATCTTTTTTCTATCTGCTGCTTTTTTAATACTTATAAATGATTGTGGTTTCGGTTCCTTAACCATGTCACCTGCTTTATCACAAAACAAACACAACTCGTTCGATCCTTTTATTTTCACATTTGTCACTTATAGTGACATTGCTCACGTACCTATTTTAATAAAACATTTATTAATTTATCACTCAAAAATGACAAAACTTAAATTCTATTTTATAAACACGAAAAAGTATAGCGTTATTCACAATGGTTTTTATCCTACTGTTGCACAAAAATAATAAACGGCTAGGTACGCTATGCGCTCTGACGCTTTGGGGTGAGCTATTTAATTAGGGTAAAAGGGAAAGACGACTAGTTTTTTTTTATTTGGTGTCTCAGGTATAAGAAACTGTTAACATAATTGCCGGTCCTCATATTTTGCATACTCAAGTACCTCTGGCGCCTGGACTATATCATTTAATTTGTTTTTACCCATTAAATATTTTTTTTAACAACAATTTATGATTTTTAATCAATGATTTCTATTTTAATTTTATTTGACAACCTATTATTACCTTTAATTATTAAAAAAATGACAACTAACGACACTAATATAATCATTAGAATAGCGTGTATTCAATCGATTTACTTACTGTGAAGAGGGAGGGCAATCAAATTGGACCAGCTGGGTTTCTGGCAACATTCATATTGTTAATCTATAGGCTTTTCTGAACAAGTACCTCTGGCGCCTGGACTAATGATCCCATTCCCCGTACATGTATCGAATCCAGAGAGTCGAAAATCGTGGGTTCACTTTGCGCACGTGCGCAGTTCGTGACGAGCGGCCGCTACGAGTGCCCAAGCAGCACTGGCACAAACTTTCATCCTTTTTCTTTAAAACGACATCAAGATTGCGTTGCTTTGCCATTTTTAATCGAGTAAATGAAGTTACTTAGAAAGAAACATTTTCTCATTTGGGCGCAATCGGCTCCCCACATGCGGTACCGATTTTAAAGACGTTTTCACATCAATTGTAACATAACCCACTATTGAAATCAACGGCTTATTCGAGCACCACTCAAAATCCCGGTTTATTTCATCGCAAATAGAGTATAGCGGGTTTGTTAAATTCTAATTATATATAATGATGATGCGATTCCAATATCAAACTGTTGTGTATAGAGTCAGGAGGTGGGGGACGCGGCCTATTTTTGTGGTTGGGAAAGCTTTCCCGACTGTGCGGTCCGCAAGAGCATTTCTCTCATCATCATGAGGTCGCAGCATCCCTTGCAATTCTCGTCCAAGTTCAGTTACCTGTCCATGTCCTCTTTCTCTTCTGTAAGTATGGAGAACCTCTAATAATTTCTCTCTCACCTCTAATCAGTTCAACGAACTTAATCACACATGCAGTAGGTTTATAAACCCCGTTGATTCGAACCTAGGTAATTTGTATTATCTAGGTTCGAATCAACGAATCAATCTATTAAACAGAATTCCACTCAAAATGTTGATGTCATGTCGACTAACCCAGATAATTCGTATTTAAAAATAATTTTTAGATCCTTGCATCGTAAATCAATACATTTTATGACAAATACCTAATTCGATTATTATAAACAAGGTTAAAAAAGTAATAATTCGCGCAGCACTTTATGTATTTCGCGGTACCTTGTGGAATCCACTTTATCTATACATAGTATGCATCCCTAATTTGTGGGATGTTACGCATGCTTTCCGTAATTGGCTGCCTTGGTGTGCGCGGATACTTTTAGTTTCGGCTGATTCCTCGTACTTGAACGCGTTTAAAATTGTTTTTGAATTTTTAAAATTTCTCTTTGGTTGTTTTTTTCTTTTCTTAAAACCATGTTTGTGTTGTTAAAATGTTTCATTTTCTTTGAAAGACGTTGTTACTGTCTTATCTTATTATTTCGACTATTTGTGGATCATTGTAATTTTAATAACTATCCTGTGTTGTTCTGATTCGGAAAAAAATATTTTTAATGTATAATATTCTCTACATATAATACGTTAAAAAGAATACTGCGCCACTTTAAAAATATAAAGGTATTACCAGCTGCGAAATCTATGTATGTTTCATGAGAAGGACTACAGATGTCTTTAGCAAAGTCATTTCAAATATATGGAAGGTTTCAATTTAGAAAATGTATACATTTTGTAGAGGTAAAGCAGTGGTTAAAAATAAGATGTTTTCTGATGATAAATCGATTATATAGGTACGGCCTGGCCTTATAACCGACCGGTTTAATTAATTGTTAGTTAGTTAAATACGCATAATTGAATATCTGGTTAAGCTTGAAGAAAGCGTAGTGTATTTCGATGTACGTACATGTGTGAGTGTGCGGTCGCGTATGTATGTTTGTATCCCGGTTGCGGGAGACATATCGACGGCTCCTACGTATAATATCGTAACCCACAAAATTCAATTTTACAGGAGAAGGATTTGAACATATTTTCGTCCGGTATAAATCTAAATATTGCCCAATTTTTTTGAAATTTCGTTTCAATATTTTACTTTATACTGTAGTTTCATAAATAATCACAAAAAAGTCGAAATTATTAAAGGTTTTTGTAGAAATGCACATACGATATTATACTTCGGAAAAGACGCGACGTAAAATATCGTATAAATGACTTACAACATTTAACTTCGGAAAAGACGCGACGTAAAATAACGTAAGTGTTACATACGATAATTTTCTTATGTTATTTTCTCACGCATATTATCGTAAGTGTTACATACGATAATTATCTTATGTTATTTTCCAACGTATGTTATCGTAAGTGTTACATACGATAAAATTATCTTATGTTATTTTCCAACGTATGTTATCGTAAGTGTTACATACGATAAAATTATCTTATGTTATTTTCCAACGCAAATTATCGTGTTAAGTGTTACGTACGATAGTAAACTTCGTAAAAAATATGTGATTGTTTGAGATACGATAAAATACGTCCGAAAAAAACTTATTTATTGCAAAATATTTTTTTTCTTCCTTGGAAATAAAGATATAATCAAATACATATGAAATACACAAAAAACTAAAAATCGTCGATTTGTGGGTTACGATATTATACGTAGGAGACATGTAAGGGCGCGATTCCAGATTTTTAACGTCCTGGCCCGTGAAACGGTCGCGGGCGAAACCTATTGTCATAAAACTATTCATTATCAAGGTGGCGAAATGTAAATATTACTATTTTCTACATCAATTGAAGCACTAATCTAGCAATGTATCTTTTCAGATCGTCCAAACATCCTGGTCGTACTTTACCTTGATGCACAGCTCGGGAGACTAAACTGCCCGAATCAAATTGTAAAAATATTTTTTGTTTTTTCTGCTTAATTTGAATACTGACTTACTTACTTCATATTATTCCAAATTTTCAATAGTCTCCTCTTAAATTCCTTGCCCTTAATTTGTCACCACTTTGTTGTAGTGATGGGTCCGCTCTGTACTCTCTACTACAATGTAGTACTACACTACATTGAAGTGCACACTTCGCACATTTTGATGTGTAGTGCACACTACAAACTACAAACACCAAAGTTATTGAAAGTATAAACTTCAAATAGTACACTACAAAGTACATACACTACAAAGTACATACACTTCAAAGTTATCGAAAGTATGAGAAACACATTTTAAATAGTGTATTTTTTACGTGAAATTTTTGGAAAGTTGATGTAGATATATGAAGAATTTTCTGGAATCTGTAACAACCCCCCCTCCCATGGTTTGAAAAATTTTGGGAGTTATGAAAAAATTTTTGGGAAGTTGATGTAGCTAAACGGAGAAATCTCTGGAAACTGTAACAACCCCCCCCCCATGGTTTGAAAAATTTTGGGAGCTATGAAGAAATTTTTGGGAAGTTGATGTAGCTAAATGGAGAAATCTTTGGAAACTGTAACAACCCCCCCCCCATGGTTTGAAAATATTTTGGAATCGAACGAAGAAATCTGTCTGGCGACCTTTTTTTTTTTTTGTAGGTCGCCAAATGTTACTTTGGAGAAAATATCGTCATTTATCTAAATATTTTTGTCGTTGACCTTTTTTTTTTTTTTGTGTTTTAGCGCTCGCTAAAGTTACTATTGGGTGAAAAAAATACTTCATTTTCATTTAAAAATTTACTTCACTTATATCTTATTTCAGGATTCACTTCATTAATACTACCAATACTCATTCATTAAGGCACTCATTAATACTGTACCATTACTTCATTTCATTTACTTCCACTTATTAATACTACAATGACTTCATTTCAAGTTACTTTCACTTCATTAATTACTACAATTTACTTCCATTTGTTTTTTTTTTTTCATACTTCACTCATTAATACTACAATTACTTCATTTCATTACTTCACTTCATTAATACTACAATTACTTCATTACTTCACTTCATTTACTTCACTTCATTTCGTAGTACTACAATTGTAGTGTACACTTTGTAGTCTTCAAACTGGTGAACGTGTGTGTGTTGTAGTCTTCATTTTGAAATGAAGTTTTTCCCTTCGCTACTTTGTTGGCCTTGTCTGATAATATTATTACGAACTTGTGAATTTTGAAACGCTTATGAAAAGGTTAAACTAAATAGTCTAATAGGATAATGAGGTAAATAATATGTACCTACTTTATTTCAAGATGACGTTTTACATAAGAGGCTTGCTCTGAATCATTTTTTTTAAAATATAGACCAACAAAATGTATAGACATGAACTAAAATAAATTTCTTGGTACGCTGTTTGGTTCCACGCCTGGTTTGAATACGCTTGTTTAAAAAAATACTACGAATAAAGGTTCAAACTAAACATACTCATAAAAAGTATAAAGCCTCTGTAGATGTTTTTACTTGAAGAAACTCGATTTGGAACGAAAATTTTAAAAACAACGTCTTTTATAAAAAATACGCCTTACAAGTAGATATGTACAAGGGGATATAATTATACAAAAAAGTCCTAGTCAGTAGTGAAGGGTAAAGGCGGACATTCTTCCGCTGTAACTCATTCCCCTTTCCTACAGAACTAGTTTAGTTCACTTATGTACATACTTTGTACTCTGTAATTATAACGTAGGTGTTACAATGAGTAGCTTGTTGGTCTTGTGGTTAGGACTCTCGCCTCGTGATCCAAAGGTCGCGGGTTCAAATGTCACTCCAGATCACCAAGTTAGTCCTATTTTCATAGCACAAGCGTTTAGCTTAGTTTGAAAATAGTTAGAATATTGATGTGACACGTATTCCGTGTTCGCATCTCTATTTAAAAAAAATAAATAATAATGTCAAGAAGATTTATTATTATTTATATTTATTTATTAGAAATATCTTAATATTTATAAAAATACTCCAGATTGCAATGACTGGTTTGAGTAATGATGCAATAAAATAAACACATAAACAGGTCTGACATTACGATCCATGTATGTGAAACAAAATATTGATGTACCTATAATTTAAAATGGTTTATATGCCATTACTGGTGTTGAAAAGTGATATAGCACCATCGTACATGTAGACATCAAAACACAGGACGCAATTTCCGCTTCAAAGGTCTCATCATAGAAATGCAAAAATTGTAAATGTAAATTGTTATTCTCATTAGCGACATCTGTGGGGATTTAGGGGAATGAAAATGGCTTTGTACAGGCCGCATGGAAAAGGTGCTTATTACTCATATATGAAAGCTTTCCACGCAATTTGAACATATATACAACTTCCAAAAAATGAATAAGCATGGTATATTCTATCATGGGTGGAAATGGCGAATGTTACAATTGTGTACAAGTGATCACTTAAGCCAACCATAAAAAGATAGGTCATAAGTCCTATTACACCCAAATGACTTCTATACCTACTTTCCCATAATTAAATTGTTATTTGTTAATACTTAACCAAGTAATAACAAATAAATGACAATCTTGTTATTTTCCATGCTGCCGAGTACGTATACAATTCAAACTCTGTGTTCAAAGGGATTCAAAGTTAAATTTTGTATGACGTATTATTTTCACAATTTCACATATTTTTTAAAAATATTTTTCGGCCCCGGTTTGGTAGATAACAAATTGAATTTCGACATTTTTCGTTGTATGAGCATACCTGAATTGAAGAAATATTGACACTTATAATATGGGAGCGTTCATGAACAACGTGACCTGACCAAAGAGAGAGGGGGGGATAGAATGCTACCCTGGGCTGCATGAGGGGTGGGGGGGGAGTCAGAGTCGAGCTGCATAATGCTTTGATTTGTTTTATTTAGCACAATTAAAACGGGAATGCAATACATAAATCTGCGCAGCAAAAAAGTAGTTTTGGTAAAAGAGAAAAGAGCAAAAAATCTCTTGTGGAATTAATAAGAAAAAACTATGTTCCATTCGGGGGGGGGGGGGGGGATCAATTATAATAGAGCGTGTTAATTTTTTTTTCTCTTTTCAATCACTATGTTTTATTAAGTATGTTTTTACCTAGGTATTGCCGTTTTTTTTAAATTATATTGTGTTATGCAGGGTAAGCATAGCTAGTAACAAAAGCTTCCGGGAAGTCTTCTTCGTTCAATTTATTTTCTAAATTGAACGAAGAAGACAATAGAAAATATTATTAACACTTTGGGTAAAATTTTAACAGTTTAAGTGTTAAGAGATTTCAAAGACTACGTTTTTTTTTCAATATTTCTAACCTATGTTCTGTGAAACGTGCGAATGTCATTAAATGAACTTATATCGAATGTTAGAAATTCATTTGATTTGATTCAAGTCAAATAAAATGCATAAAACCGAGGAGAATATAACTAAAATTTTTTGCACGGTTTTTTTATTTTTTTTTGCCTTTTTGTCTTTGATACAAATCAAATAATTTTATTGGACTCGTATCTAAGCTAATAATTTTTCGTCGTACGATATAAACACAAAGTATACAATTATGCAAAGTTGAACTAAACCCCTCCTTCAGGCGAGGGGACTGGGGCACAGCGGAAGCACGTTCCCTGTCGCATATATTCAAGACATATTTATAATGCTGTTAAAGATTTTATTTTTGCATAATTAAACTCCCTAGTAAACAAAAACATTTTTTTACAACAGACGTTGTCTTTTTTAATTTCGTTCGAAACCGAATCACTTCACGTAAAAACGTTATTTTGTAATAAAGCGCGACTTATTTACTTAAAAATTATATTTTTACAGAGTGTTTTGTTCGGCCTTTTCATAATTATTACAAAATTGAAAAGCTCGTAGTATTTTTTTAAAATAAGTCATACATATTGGTAAAACCACAGCGTGGGCCAAGAAATTTCCGTTAGTTCGTGTCTTGTAAAATTATTTATGAGGTATGTGAATACAAATCATTTTCACGGGAACCTAGCGTTTTATAAAAGATAAGTCAGCAATATTGAGAAAAAATGGCAAATTTTAACGTCGCTTATCTTCTTAACTTAAAATTTCACTCAAAGAATAAAGCATATACAAAGTATAAAGAATATTCAAAATTGAATGAAGAAGAGTCCTGCGATAATTTTGCTACTACCTGCGAGATACTCTGCACACATGTATAATATTAGGTGCAGTACATAACTTTATATCATCTTCTTCTTCTACTACTACATCTTCTTATAATCACACAGCACTCTTCCACCGCTCTCTCACAATTACAGGATTTTGTCCACAGAGGTTACATTTCATATTTTATCCACAATATTAATTATAGACGTATCACAGAGACAAACCATGGGAAACGTGTATGGAAGTCTTTTTATAGGGTGGCACAGGGCTTATGATCTTTATGAAGAATATCATGTACCTACCAATACATCAAAACAGAACACTTTATAAATAAAGGTATCATCATCATCTGCGAAATCTATGTTATGATGATGAAGAACTTATAGATGCCTCTAGAATAGTTCTTTCGAATATATAATATGAAAGAAACTGATTTAGAACATATACTCAATGTCCAAAAATTTGATAACGTGTGGTTGTACTTATGGTGGAATTAGTGAATGTTGCATTATGTTAAGTGATTAGTTAAGCCAGCTTATACAGGTCATAAGCCCTGGGTCATCCTACAAAGGCTTCCATAAACATAAAATAGCAATATTGCCATTTCTGCATCCTGACTGTTATTATATAACATTGTAATGCCGTCAATGTTGACGTTTAAAGTTTGTCTGTTTTGAAATTGATGAATTCAAGTTAACAAACATTAATCTATTCCAAATTTTATATATAATAAAGTAATAAAAAGAATAACTTTAACGTTGTAGAGCTTTCTGAATGATTAAATACATTAATTTCGAAGCTGTCAAACTTAAAACGTCAACATTGACGGCATTACAATATTATACAACAACTGTCAAGATACAGATATAGCAATATTGCTATTTGAAGAATGCTGCCGACTTTCCATTAAATAGCTTCATCTCTGTGGGATTTATACAATTTATCTTAGTTTAAGGATTTCTATTTGGAGCCACACAGGTTCATCCCAAGATCCTCTCAGATGACGTCATTCCTGACGACTGTGACTGCTTAACTTACCCCGCTAGAGTATTCTGAACTAGATGGCCTTGCACCAGGGTGGAGGAGTATACAGACTTGAATATGGCCAGTTTTGTCTTGCTGTTGCTCTGCTTTTCTTCTTACTGGGCTGTGCAGCTTCGTCAGCTACCCTAGAACGCTGCACGCTTTACTCAATTTCTTTTTCCTGTCTTGGGTCATTTCAAAATAGTATTCCGAGCATAAATTTTTGTCTATATATAAGATACGCATATATAATTTATGTATATGGATATATTGAAAATGTTAAAATGACGCATCTGTAGTTGTGAGACTGCTATATTTACCAAAATATTAATTATCGCTGTTTTAATAAATATTTTTCTGGCTAAACGTGAGTTTTATTAGTCCCTTTGCTTTTTTTTTAACCATACGAGCGCATCTTTGAAAATGTTTTAATGCCAATTATTTCCTTTAAACATCCCACACAATTTAGTATCGTTTGATAGTTGAAATTCAAAACAACGATAACATTGAACAAAAAGCAAATATATGAACGGACAAAGTGAATTCAAATCCTGTTTTCGATTTCTGAAAATTGAAAAAATATATAATATACAATAACGTTGCATTCCAGCTCTCAACAAACAAATAATTGAGGGACCTCGCAATAAGGATAGCTACTAATACACTGGCACACTCTGTGTATTATACACTTTCCGGGTTTAAAAGTTGTGAAACACGAGACAAAAAGAAGAAGGGAAAAATACGTCAAAAAAATTTATCGACATCACGAGTAGAGACATAGACCCGAATTCAGAGTCAATACTTAGATGATTTAAAGGTTAAGGTACGCCTCTACATCTATGCAATTTTATAACGCCATACTTCTATCCTAGCCATACTAGGTACGACCCTTGCCGCAACTACTTAAACGTCATCATTAGAACATGTGTCGATTGCCAAGGTTTCCGCCGGAACATATTAATATCTACATGTCTATTATATATTTATAAAGCTATCTGTCGGTGCCGTGATATTTATGAAAATATGTACTTCTTACAGATGGAAACTTTATAACGAAAGCGGTAATAAAGTATTTTCCCTGTAATCAATGGAAATATGAAGTAGGTGTAACAAAATTCCCTTACAAGAAAATATTATTTCTTTTATTAAAGGCTAACTGCGCTTCTTATAAAATCTAAGGATATATGAAAATACTACTTATGTTGAAAATTCAAGCACTATAAATTTACCCAGTTAAAAAAGCGGTACGTAAAAATATTATAAAAGCAATAAAGTTTTCTAGTTTACTTACAAACTTTTCTACTTCTATAATTATAATTCTTTTCTTATTATAATCTTTGTAAGTGATTATACGAACATATCGAGAAGATGCCTCACTGCGATACCTCGCGGTTGCGGTTTAGCTCGCTACCTCGATGTCACCTCCATGTAAAACAAACGTAGTAGATACGCACGCACATGCTCACTGCGATACATCGCGGCTTACATGGAGGTTTACCTCGATGCTTACGTGAAAACAAAATTATTGCATGGCAACACCGATGTTCCACCACCAGAGGGTGCTGCGGTGCATGCGGAAGGCGGGAAAGGTGGAGGCACATGAGACGGACCGCCATTTTTGAACGGGCCACTTCTCTTCTTGACGAGCGTGTGTGTGGTCGCGTTAACTATTGCTTTATCTGTTGTATCGTTATATCTAACTAATAAACTGTTTAACCTTGAGAACAACTTTTAGTCTTTACAATTCAGAAGTGGGATTAGTGATTTTGCCGTTGAGCTACGACAGAGACGATTATAGATCCGGCGAATCACCCCACGTGTTGTTTGTCAATAAGGGACGCTAAGCCGCCATCTTGTTTTTTTTGTGATAGCACGTGTTTGTTGTGTTGATTATTTCCTTAAGGGTGTTAAATAACTGAAAATGTCGAGAAGCGGGCGTTCCTCCGACCGATCGCGGGAAGAATCACGCGAGCGTTTCCGCGATAGGCCCCACGAGCGCCAAGACGACGAGGATTGGGAACCTTCGAGGGTCGTTTTCGAGAGACTGCTAGCGACCCGACTGGAAGGGATGCTCGAGAAATATCTCGACGAGAGAGGCGCTGGCAGCTCGCAGCAACAAGCCCGAAGTGTTTCGTCTGCTGGACCATCGGTGAGAGCGGAGATCATTCCTAGCTTCGATCCGGACGACAAAGCGTGCACTGTTTCCGCCTGGGTAAACAAAATCGACGTGCTGGGGAAGGTGCACGGCTGGGATGATTACGCCAAGTCGTGCTACATGCAGACGAGGCTACGCGGCTCGGCTCGCCGGTGGTACGACCAGTTAGAGGAGTATGATATGACCTGGGGCCAGTGGAAGACCGCGTTGGAGCGCGCATTCCCGCGGCACGTCGAATACGCCGATCTCCTGGAGGAGATGATGAAGCGCACGAAGCGTGAGAACGAGTCCATGACTCACTATTATCACGAGAAGATGCTGTTAATTAAGAGATGTCGGTTGGATGACGAGGCAGCTATCTCGTGCGTCATTCGCGGGCTACCCGTGGAACTTCAGCCCCACGCCAAGGGCTACCGTTGCGCGACGCCCGAAGAGCTCTATGCTGGGTTCCTGTCCTCCCAGGAAAACTTCAAGGCGCCGTCGAGTTCTGCGAGGCAAGCGGGAAGTGGAAGTGCGGGCAGGAAGTTTGCACGCGATGTTACTAATGATCGGCGCGAAATCAGAGGCAAGAGGAAGGATCTCTGTTTCCTGTGCGACAGACCAGGGCACATCGCTAGATTTTGCAGATCGAGCGACGCCAACTCGAGCAAGAGATGTCGGGTTTGCGGGAAGATGGGGCACCTGAGCAGTGCCTGCTTCAAGCGGAAGAAGGCTCAAGAGGCGACCACGGAGCAGGTCAAACTTATCAGCTCCGCAGAGTTGAGTAATGCCTACCGGAAGGCGGTTGAAATCAACGGAGTGAGGCTGAGAGGCTACATTGACACAGGAAGTCAGTGTAACATAGTGACCCTGAGCTCGTCGGATCGGGCTAAACTACGTGTGTGCCCATCTCACACCATCTTGAGAGGCTTCTCGGGCGGAGCAGTGGCAGCGCTGGGGACGGCGTCATTCGTCCTTAAAGTGGATGGTTTGATGCTGGCCACTTCAGCCTTGATTACCGATTGTGAAATGGGCGAGGTTGATGTTCTGATTGGCCAGCCCATAATCAATCAACTTGGGCTCTCTTTGGTTGTTCAGGGAACAAACGTTCAGTTGGTTGAGGATGTGGAACAGAATCCCGTAGAGAAAATAACTCTGTGCCCAGAGCGAGACGATGTGGTATACAATGTCGTATGCCAAGAAGACATTTGTGTTCCTCCTGACACCATTCAGCGTGTCAGGGTGGTTGTTTCAGGTGCAGAGGACGGCTGCTTTTCGACCACACCTCGCTTCTTCGATTTGGGTCCCTTAAGCTACATGTTGCCCGCAACGCTCTTGAAGGCTGGAGATGCTTGCATGAGCGTCCACAATATTGGCCAGGAGGAGGTGACCTGGAGACGGGGACAACTGATGACGCGAGCGCTGGCTTGTGTCGGAGCCCCGGAATGTCAGCCTGATGCCCAGAGAGCGGTGAGTAGTACTTTATGTTGTATGGTAGAGACTGTTGACCTGGATATAGGCGAGGTAAGTTCCAAGGAGCGGCTTGAATTGATGAAAGTACTCAAGGATTTCAAGTTGTGTTTTGCTAGCGGCACTACAGATCTTGGATGTACTCATCTGGGCAAGATGAACATCAAAACAGTGAATGAGGTACCAGTCTATTATAAACCGTATAGACTCCCCTTTGCAGAGCGTAGGATAGTGCAAGAGAAGGTTGATGATCTTCTGGCTAGTGGAATTGTCCGGGAGCCTGAGTCGGATTATGCAAGTCCAGTGATTCTTGTCCGAAAGAAGACTGGCGATTATAGGCTATGTGTAGACTATAGAGCTCTCAATGCAGTCACTATCAGAGATAGATTTCCACTGCCTCATATTGAAGACCAGGTCTGCAAGTTAGCAGGTAAGGTCTATTTTACTAGTCTTGACTTAGCTCAGGGATATCATCAGGTACCAATGGCCGAGGATTCTATAAAGAAAACTGCTTTTATAACACCAGATGGACAGTACGAGTATCTACGCATGAGTTATGGTTTAGCCAATGCACCTTCAGTATTCATGCGTACAATAAGGAAGGCTTTGGAGAGGATTCCGAGTGACCACATCTTAGTCTACATGGATGATATCTTGATACCATCAGGAACAGTCGCCGAAGGCTTAGCTTTATTGAGGGTAGTCCTGGATCTATTGTTGAAAGCTGATTTGAAAGTCAACTTGCAGAAGTGTTCATTTTTACAGACCAGAATAACCACTTAGGTCATGAGGTTTCCAGTGAAGGCATAGCGCCAGGTACTAGCAAAATTTTAGCGGTGCAGCAGTTCAAAACTCCAACAAATGTGCATGAAGTCAGACAATTCATGGGTTTGGCTAGTTACTTCAGGAAATTTATTTGTGGTTTTGCAACTATAGGCCGCCCATTGACAGAATTGACAAAGAAAAATGTAGCCTGGGAGTGGGGCACGCCTCAGGTAAAGGCGTTTGAAACGTTGAAAGAAAAATTAGGCTCCCGACCAGTATTGGCCATATATGATAGGGATTTAAAAACAGAGTTGCATACAGATGCCAGTAAGCTGGGCTTAGGTGGTATATTGATGAAGGTTCAGCAGAATGGCGATATTAAACCGGTAGCATATTTCAGTCGAGTAACATCAAAGGAAGAAGAATTTTATCACAGTTATGAGTTGGAGACCTTAGCTGTGGTAGAGTCGATTAAACGATTTCGGATTTACTTGTTTGGTATACATTTCAAAGTCGTAACTGACTATGCAGCTGTCAGAGCGACTTTAGTAAAGAGAGATATGATCCCCAGGATAGCTAGATGGTGGCTCATGATACAGGAGTATGATTTGGAGATAGAGTACCGCTCTGGAGATCGCATGAGGCACGTGGATGCTCTAAGTCGTAACCCAGCTTGCACTGAGGTGAGTGTTTCAATGATTAGCAAAGATGACTGGCTACTTTCGCTGCAGTTACAAGACCAGAGAATCAGTTCAATCGTAGATCAGCTTAATAGTGGAAGAGCTAACAAAGACATTTGCAATGATTTCTGTATTAGGGAAGGCCGAGTATACCGTAAAACATTGGCAGGTGAGAGATTAGTTGTTCCAAGAATGGCTAAATGGATGTTGATCAGGAAATATCATGATGATATTGGTCATCCGGGGTTTGACAGATGTGAGAAGCTGATTAAGAGTGAATTTTGGTTCCCAAAAATGACTAGGTTTATTCGGAAATACGTGGCCGCCTGCATAAATTGTGCTTTTGCTAAGGGTCAGTATGGGAAGAGAGAAGGTAAGCTTAACGCCATTCCAAAGCCAGATAAACCTATGCATACCCTTCATGTGGATCACTTGGGACCATTTGCAAAAAGTAAGTTGAACAATAGCTATCTGCTTGTCGTTGTTGATGCGTTTTCAAAGTTCGTTTTTGGGCATCCTACACGAACTTTGAGTTCGGTGGAAACGATCAGGAAGCTAAATGAAGTGTTTAGTATGTTTGGGATTCCTTCCAGGATTGTGTCTGACCGAGGTTTGGCTTTTAACAGTCGACATTTCAGGCAGTTCTCCATTGACAAGCAATTTAG